>JBAMBS010000898.1:0-29331 GCA_037044455.1 Zygothrica quintamaculata | reverse complement strand
ATTAGGATTTTGAAGATGGAGAGAGCAAATTACTCACAGCCCCATTTACATAAACCTAATTCAAACAGACCCTTCAAAATGTTACCCAAGCTTTACTTACAGCACGAACGTTACAATTTATTTTACAACATCCGCCAAACACTTTTAATAAAACACCGAAGTGCACTTACATTAAATGCTAGAGACAATTTGAAGCAGCTTAAAAAAAATAAATAAATAAAGAAAATGAAGAAACATTATTAGATTTGCACATAAAATTATACTACGCAACAAATTGTTTTCCACTTTAATGAATTTTTATATGGATAAATTTCTGCTTTTATGTATTTACAGGTCACTATGGTAATATATATGAAGTGTTTTCTTTAAGACCAGCCTGTGGTAGCCAATTTGCAATTTTCTCTTAGCTTTATACTTTAAAATTAAAACAAAGACAATATCCCATTGTGTCTATTCCATGCAAGGTTAAAGTATTTGACAACCAAACAGATTCTTGTGGTCTCTTTCTCAAAATCTATCACTGACATCTGCATCTGTTGCAATGACGAAACGACACCACCAAGGTCGTGCTCGACTCCTTTACAACTTACAGCTCAACATGTAACATATGACACAACGGTTGATGTGAAAGACTACCTTCACTCACTTGGCTCCTGGAGTAGGCACTGGATATCAAACTAAAGTCAGCAAAGTGTGTCAACATGTGGTTCCCCCTTCGGAGAAAGATATGTCCTCAACAACGCAATTCCAGCTCAGGCCAATAACCAATACAACACACACTTTGTGTCAATAGGAAGATACAGAATTCAGTTCAGTTTCTAACCCTTTACTCCACTAAATACACAATACTAATCAAGATTTCTGCAAATATATATATATCTATAATGAAATTTTGTCTGCTGTTGATATGGGAAATATAATGTGTATCTCTCATCTTATTTGTTTAAGTACAATTGAATTTTGTCCTATATATTCTGAATAAATAAAGGAACAATATACTAAAACAAGCCTTAGTAACACAATAACCAGTAATAATTAGATAGAGTTGTTTAATTTCATAAATTTATTTATTTTTGTGAATCCAGTTTTGGTCTTATCATTATCTGTACTGATTGCAATATAAAGCCCGGTCCTAGCCATTCATCCCAGAAAATACCGTACTCGGATGTATCATAATACTCATCAGGCTTTGAGTATTGTCCATTAAGATTGCTAAGTATTCAATTAATTTAATTTAAAATAAAATAAAAACAAAAATAAATCAAATAAAATGCTTACAATTGCATTATATTCAATACAAACCTTTGCCCACAATTGTTGTACCACCAACCGCCCAAGCTAGATAGGGCACAATTAGATTTACTTTGATCATTATCCCTATCATATGTTGTAAACTTTTGATGCTCATTAACACGCATAGAATCACCAGCATTGCCAGAGTATTCACCCAGCTTCTTCAGTTCATAGTCTTCAGACTCACCAGCAACAACGAAACTATCATAAAACGCATGACTAGTTTGATTATGAAAATCTGTTAGTTGCACAAATAATTCATGTGGTATTGCTGAAGTCATGCGATGTAATTTCTCTAAGCCTATGAAAAACTCTCCGCTTAAATTTCCGAACCCTTCCTTGTATTCTAACCAGTTTCGATAGAAATGTACAGATCCATCCATACGACGCTGTATAACCGTCCAGCCGGGTCCAGCAGCTTGTGCATCACATCGTACTGAGAAGGCTTCTTTTTCGTCAACTTTTATTATATGCTCCCCCGAAGAATCTCCAAATGCCAAGCAACTGCTATCCTTAATATCTGCAGTTGTACTCGTGTCAAATGTTTCTAGATTTTTAAACCGATCTTCAGTGGCATTTAAGTTGGAATTGACTTCATTTTTTAAATTGTCTATTTGTTTTCCCTGCTCGTTTATGATTGTTATATAGGTGCTTATCGTCGCTTGTGCTTCCTCTATCTGCAAGTCCTTAGCATCCAATTGAGAAGCATCTAGGCTCGCCTTGTTATGTAGATCAACGATTTGATCCGCATAGATTCTGTTAAGTATTTCAAAGGCAGCATTCTGCTCTCGGCACTTTAACAGTTCCTCGTTTGCTTTTAGCTTTAAATCTTGAATTATTAGATCCCTATCCAATATAAATGCTTCTTCTATTTTACTTTTATATTTCGCTTGTAACTTTTCTATTTCATTATATGAATCTTTAAGTTGATTTTGTAATTTTATTATTTCTAAAAGCACTGCTTGAACTGTTAACATATGGAACATTGTCACTAACAATAAATATATAAACTTTTTCGTCATTTCGTGATTTTCACTCGCTTGTGACAACCGATTTACAGATTGCGCGGCACACAACTAAATATGCCTTCGTATTGTTCAACAATTAAATAAAAATCAAAATATTAAACGCATTGCATACATATTTCTTATTTAAAAACAAACATATATTACATATAATAAAAGACACATTCGTTCATACTCATAAGCATCTGTTTTTTTCTACTCTGGCTCTATAGATAAGGCTACAATTTAAAAGAGCTTAAAAACTGTAGCACAATTTCACTGAACGTAGTTCAAATGTCTTATATTCTTATCAATTACCACTTATAGTATTTGTACAAATTTAATTACAGTGTAATTTACATTTATTGTTTTTTATCAATTGATCACAAAATATGTTTGATCGTGTTACCATTTGTCCTCTTAACTCATCAAAACCAATTATTTAATACATCAAAAAAAAATATAAAATAAATTAAAATTTTCATTATTTACAATTGGGCGATAAGGCATAAAAATTGCTAAATTTTCATTATTCATGTTAAACAATTTAAATATGTGATATGCTAATTTACATCAACTAATGAGAATCATACGAATCACAATTCATATAGTAAGAAAATTAAATTATTATATTTAAATAAATTTAATTATAAATACACCTATTAATTTTACCTTTGACTTTGCTGTTTTTGTATACTAAAATAATAAAAAAAAAACAAATTATCCATTTAACAAACTTCCAATATAAAATGTTGGCTTAACAGATATCAAACACCTTAAAAGTATTATTTCTGTATATTTTCTGATTCGTGTCTCACAAACAAAAGTAAGGTATAAACACCTAGTATTCGCCAACGACCATACTACACTGAATACATCGGTTCTCGTCCGATCACCGAAATTAAGCAGCGTCGGGCGCGGTTAGTACTTAGATGGGGGACCGCTTGGGAACACCGCGTGTTGTTGGCATCGTTCAGCAATTTTTTTTTATTTTATTATTTGTAATAATAAACTGACTTCTTGTTAAGCTTAATATTTTGGTCGTCCTTCCCTTAAGCAAACCATTACATTGACCTAACATTATTTACATTGAGTTAACGCTGCACAAATGTCACATAGCAAGTAATACTTCGTACTGGCAACGCGGTGCTTTTTATATGAAATGCAAAGTAAACAAGCGGGATGAAACAACAATAAAACAACATTCGGTCTTGCTCGCCTGACCAACAGCCGAATGTGTTCGGCTCTCACGTAAGAATTTTCTATAAAAGGCGACATGAGAGGTGTGCGAGATTTCAGTTTATATTTAATAGTGAATAAATGAAGTTGAAATTTAACAAATAATAAGAAGCTGAAAAATGAGTCGCACTAAACAGACTGTTCGACAATCGCGAAAAGCAAAGCGCTTCGTAAGCAACTAGCTATTCTTACAGCACGAAGAATGATTGAGCAACTGATGGAAATATATAAAGGTTATAGCCATGGTACCTTGTATGAAGTCTGTCGTTACCAAAAGATGAAACCTTATTGTTCAAATAATATTTCCTATAAATATAATGCTGTATAATTTATATATAATAAAATAATTTATATGTAACTTAAACTTAAAATAAAAATTTTAATATTAAAATAATATTTTGCTGAGATAATTTATATAATTTATAATTTTATATGAGCTTTATTTTACATTTTTATGTATTTTTTGAATTTAAAATTTCTTAAATCTGACACAGTAGGTTGTTTTCAAACTATAAATATGTTTAGAAAAACTTTACCAGTTAACGATTTGATATTGGAGAGAACAGTTAAATAATAAAAAGAATCTATAGTATAATAATAATTTTATATTTTATATATACAAAAAAAAAGTCTTCAAAATGTCTGGCAGTGGCATAGGTGGTAAAATTAGGGCAAGACGTAGGTCGCGTTCTACTCGCGCGGGTCTTCAGTTTCCTGTGGGCCGCTTACATCGTCATTTGCGTGCGGGTAACTATTCCAAAAGAGTTGCAGCTGGTGCTCCAGTGTATTTAGCAGCTGTTTTGGAGTACATAGTCGCTGAAGTTTTGGAATTATCTGGCAATGCAGCGATCGACAATAAAAGGACCAGAATTACTCCTCGCCATCTGATGTTGGCAATTCGAAGCGATAACGAGCTAAGCAAATTGCTATCTAATGTCATTATTGCTGAGGGTGGTGTATTACCTACCATCCACCCTGAGCTCTTAGATCAAACATAAAACACGAACACAAACAAACACCTCTTATACTATAGATACCTTTCCTAAAAAAGCGTTCATACAAACATCGTATGAAATTGTACATATAGAAAATTTGGATAATGCCCAGTTTTAAAAAAAGAATCGTAATAGTTTAAAGAGGCCAAGAAATACTTATTACATTAATTCATTACATTAATTTTCGCATAACTTGTCTTCTACTTTGCTTTAATTTTGAAAATTGTTAATTTTTTGAATAAAATTTGAATGTTGCACACCACAAACCGTTTTAATTATTTTGGGAAATTTTATATTATATTATATTAATTTATTTTATTACAAATAAAACACCATTAAATGTGCAACAAATTTTAGCTTACATTGCGGTACACCGCGAATTATTTTAATTACAATTGTATTTAATCAATACTGATATTATTTTCGAGAATAGAATGATGACCCAACGTTGCTGAATAAAATAAGCAGTAAACCCTATAGGATTTAAATCCGATTGCATTCAATCATTTTAAATAATGCTGCAGATAATGCTGCATTTCGTTAAATCAAAGTTCCATTTATACAAATAATGTAATTTATTTTTAATAAATGTTACTCTTTATAATAATAATTGCATATAAACATAAATTTTTGCGACATAAAAACCTGAGCTATTTTTAAATACTTTTTATTCATAGGTTTAAACAAGGAGGCTGTTTCACAAGTAAAAAGAGTATAGTCAGGAAATCTGATTGAGAAAACATTCAATATTTGCGTGTAAGCAAGTAAAGATCAGTAAAATAAATAAATAATAAGCTTGAAATCTTAAAAATGTCAGGAAAAGGTAGTAAAGGAAGTAAGATTAAGTTAAAGCCTAAGTCGCGTTCTAGTCGCGCTGGTCTACAGTTTCCGGTAGGACGCATTCATCGTCTTTTGCGAAAAGGTAACTATGCCGAAAGAGTTGGAGCTGGGGCTCCAGTGTATTTGGCAGCTGTTTTGGAATACTTGGCTGCTGAAGTTTTGGAATTAGCTGGAAATGCAGCGCGTGATAATAAGAAAACTAGAATTATTCCTCGCCATCTGCAACTGGCTATCAGAAACGATGAGGAACTGAACAAATTGCTTTCTGGTGTTACTATTGCTCAGGGTGGGGTATTGCCTAATATCCAAACTGTGCTGTTACCGAAGAAGACTGAAAAGAAGGCATGAATTGTAAACATTTCTCTTCCTCTTTTATGTTATGTTTGTTAGATAAGTGTTCCAATAAACTATGTTAAAAAGATACATGTTAAAATTTGAATTAAGTTCAAAATAGTTATAGTTTAAATAAAAGTAAGAAGTAAAATTGAAATTAAAAATTAAAAAAATTTATAATAACACAAATCATATTTAAAATTAGAAAAAAAAATAAATTTTTTTGTGTCGGGTGATGTAAATGAAAAATTTATTTATTATTTAGTCCGGCTATTAAAAAATTGTTAGTGAATTTTCAGAATTTATGTTTAAAGTGTATTTGGTCTTCTAGTTTCACAGTCTGTCGGTGTATTACCTAATCTAAAAATTTGACACATTCATTATTTATTGAATTTATTCAATAGCTAATTACTAAATTTATTTGTATGAATACTCATTTCATCTCAACGAAAAGCCATTTATAACTTTATTTATGCAATTAAACGTTGCATTTAATATCAAATAGTTAATTGTATCTTCATTTAGGCGAATATACTCTTTTTTTGTATAATATTCTCATAATTGCGTTCCCAATAGGAACCCTTATAAAGCCACATATCTGTTTTTGTATAAGGGCTAAATTCCTTTTTAAACCATCTGAAAATTTATAACCGAAAAGAAAATTTATTATTGTTTATGGGGATTAAGTTTATTATGTATATTTACTTTGGACAAAATTCCTCTCCTTTTAACGTCTTTAAATTTTTTCTTGATTCCCTTTGTTTTTCTTCAAGTCTTAACTTTTCTTTTGACGCTCCCTCTAAGTCGCCCTTTTCCAAGCATAATATGTCTGGGCGCAAGCGTGCATCGGTGGGGCAAAGTGTATTTGGTGGTACCATATTGTCATTTAGTACATTCAATTGCATTGCGAAATACGTGAAATTATAATACTGAAAATAGATCCAAAGATATAATTATTTTTGTTTTTCAATAGTTTCATATTTGAGTTAAATAGAGAGGTTGAGAAACTACATACAGTATCCATTATTTATTTAAAATTATTGTTACCTCATCACTATTGTCTGGTCTGGGCTTACATTTCCACAATAATGTAGAATCAGGTATATCAAGGAAGAAAGCTGATTCACTTCTAGGTAAATCGATTTCTTTATCAGTAGGTGGGAAGCTATCACTCTGAAAGATAATATAAACTTAAGTTAACTCTATGGTTTCTGTTTACATTAAATTATATCGTACATCTTGCATTGATAAACTACGAAATGAGTTTTTTAAACTACTTAGCTTTGAAAAAACTCGTTTTGAGGATACGTCTGCAGAATTTTTAAAGTCTCCGTCATGATTAACTCTCTTATATTGAACATATTTATCATAGCTTTCAATTGGACAGCATTTTAGGGTCTTAGTCCAGTTACCATACAAATAAAATATATTTTTTTGCCTATGAAAGATATTAAAAATAATATAAAGTAAACGAAATGAGTTAAAAGTATAAAAGATTAACATTACAATTCATCTTTAACAAAGCCTTCTACTTTATGTAGATCTTTATCCATGGATTCTGAAGGCTTAAATATTAATGTAGCAATATGTCCTGTTGAGTGATTTTTTATTTCCATTGTTCCATGTTGCTCTATCCAAAGTTTACCAACAATAATATTATGCACACAACAATTAACATTGCTCCAAGTGTATGTTTCGTTCCATCTATAAACAAAAGCAAAACAAATTAATAAAAGTAAATAGAGTTTATATTCAATTAAATTCGACAGTAGATAAATTTTTGAATATATTGTAAATTTAGTTGATATATTTACTTTGGAAATTCAAGTGTGACAAAGCCACTTGGACGTATTTCGATGTTCTTTCCAGAGAACTTTATTTTTGGATTAATTGAACCGTGAAATTTAAAGTCGTCTGATTCTGCATGAAATGCAGATTCTGGTGGATGATGCGAAACCTGTTCACAAACAATTCTATAATCATCCTTTTTTAGTTCGTAAGTTTCGCCAAGAAGTGGATTAAATGGTTTTCCCAGTCGATCCCAATTGCAAGCTAATGCAGATACAGCAAATGCTACAAATATATATATAAGTAGAAAAAATTAATTACTGATTAAAATTTATTTATCTAAGAGTGTACTTGCCTGCGACATATTTCATACGATCAGCTGGGTTACTTTGATGTGAAGCATAAGTTAAAACTTCTGAATATTCCATATATTCGCATAATCTTTGTAGAAAACTTAATGGCTCATTGAGTTCAACCGGCATAGCAATTTTGCTCAAATCTTTTCCAATACAGTTCTTTAATATTGTCCAAGCACTTATTTTATTACGCGATATCATTGGAGCTGGAAGTTTAGTTCTTAAAAAATTTCAAAAATTCAAATTATTATTGCATCATTAATTGAATATATTTCAATATCGGTTACACCTCATAGACCTTATATAGGTACGTAGGTACATTTAAAAATCGCATGCAAGTAAATTTCCAACCTGTCGAATGATAGTAATATTTTAATCAAATTACGTCGTTTTTAATTTTTGTTTATTGTTAATTCTACTATAGTTAATAGTAAATTTAACTAACTAATAAATAAATACTCCTATTTTCAATTCTTAAAGATGTGTAATAATACTAATGGAACACCATAAATATATTTTGCTGTTTTAAACAATAATTGCTGATATTAGAAATATTTTAACGTGCAAAAATCAATCTGTGCAGCTAAATCTTAAACTATCTATATATATTAGTAAAAATTAATCGCATACTAATTTATTTAATTTTCCTAGCCATTGACAAAACTGTGCTCATATAAGGTGTTATCATTTTCCAATAGTGCGAAAGATAATCTTGAATTTAATGTTTTTAATTATACACTTTTAATGAGAGATTCTTAACCAGTATAAATTCACTCTTAAAATTTAAAACTAATATAGATTCGACGTGTTTTAAAATAAAGTTCGATTATTTTTTTATTATCCAAAAAATATTTATTTGAACCCATAGCTGTAACAAAAATTTTTATCTAGAAAATCAAGTCTATAAGTAATCCTGATTTCAAAGTTTTAAGTGTTTAAAATGTATATAAACAATTGCATATATATATATATATATATATCTTACCGCCCAACATATTCACTAAGCTCGCTTTCAGCCATTCTTCTGAATAAAACCTATTCTTTGTTCTTCAGCTGTAAGTATATAATAATAATAAATTAAGGAAATTATTTATATTTAATATTTGATATTTACAAAAATTAAGTTCGAATGTGAATGGTAAATTGTTTTCTTGTTTACTTTTTTTTCCTGAGAAACTGTTACATGTAAATCGTCTAAAAGAAATATATACATAAAGCTTCTCTCAAGCCAACCTAAAGTATTTACTTTAATCATTTAATGATAGATACTTTAGTACTAATAATAATACCACATAATAATAAGAATTATGGACATATAACAACTGTTTTGGTATTGTAAGGTGAAGCAATAGGTGGTACCTTCTAAGAGAGCTCTCATATTATTATATATCTTACTCTGTCACGTATCAAACACAAAGCTGTTATCAAAACAAAAATAAAGGCAAATTGCTTACAAAGCAAAACACTCACTATTTCTATCACTTTTGCACTTACAAATAGAACGCAATAGAGAGTCAAGAGAGTAATATTCTTATCTCTTTCGCACGCATACTCTTCAATGCATTGTTACCTGCTCTCAAAAATAATATTACCTTCCATATAATTTCACCATGGTCTGCCACAAGCTTTATGTGTCGGTGTATTAAATAAATCAATAATTTCCGTATTGCAGCTATAAAATAATTGCTCATAAAAATATTTACACTATTTATTTATATAAAGCTTTGTATTCTTCGTAAGTAACACAAATATGTGGAATACTATAAAGATTTCTTATTAAATTTCTATTAGAATGCAAATAAATGCATTGAAAGGTACAATATATACGATATAAAGTTGTATGCCGAACACATAAAACTGTAAATTGTGTTCACTTATATGCATTTATATAAATATTTTGTTATGTTCGTTATTGTAAGAAAATTTCTTTGTTTTATTTAAATATATTTTAAATATTGTTACACTAACCCTTGTTGCACCTACTCAAAATTCAATAGATTATGAATGAGCTCGATTTTAATACTAAGTACTTCAATCAATATGCAGTGATAAGACAGCTTCAAATCAATGTATGGTGGTTACTTTCGGAAGAATAAAAAAAAACAGACACTATTTATATCTTTAAAATTTTGATTGTTTTATTAAAGATACGAACTATAAAACACCACGTTTTAGTAATATATACTTTTGTATTCAAATCACGAAAAAACTTTAATTTCAAACAAAATAGCATAACAGATAAAACAATTCAAAAGCAGCTCCAGCAAAAGCTGATTTAAAGATGGAACAAGTTGGCACTATGCATGTTATCGCTGTATTTTGCATACATCGATAGTATTACGGTTTTATTACTAACAAGATACAATATCTCAGTATAAGATTCAAAAAGTTAATGCAAAGGTGTATGAAGTTTTTAATACTTTTATAATTATTGTTTGTTATAAAGTATTTAAAATATATCGAAGTGCTCATAATATGAATTAAATTTGTAATTCAAAATTGAGAAAACTTTTATTACGTTGTAATAAGTACAGATTATTTATAATAAAATACCGTATCTTAAATAGAGATGATCAAAAATTTTATAAATATATATTTTATATTTTTTATATATATTTAAAGTTTAAATTAGTCTAATTAATAACTATTAGTAATATTAAGCTTTAGCTGGAAAGCTTTAAAGCAGACAGATAGGTAAATCGAGTCGACATTTTTTTCTGATTATATATAATAGTATATATACAGATAATATGAGGTAAAAAATTGAATTTTTTTGGCGAGTGTTGCATATGGTTTATAAATGACCTTATCCCTATAGATTACGTAGATTGAATACAATAAACAAATAAATATTACATTACATCACCAAACAGCCAAACACTAATTTCTTTCAGGAATTAGGAATAAAATGTTTCCATTTATTTCATAATTATGTTCCAATTAGTAAATTTATTTAAATTCTTACATTTATTTTGATTAATTTATTAATTTTAAAAAATAAATATCTTGCAAAGTTATCCACGTTAGAGTTTTCTTTTGATCTGCGAAACTAAAATGTTATAAAATTAAGTTTTTATTGAGATAATAGGGGTCGATGCCACTTAAATTATATTTCTTCTCATATATACCTGCGCGTTAATTAAAAAAAAATATTTGTTTTTATATAATATATATAAATAAAAATTAAGGCGCATGCGTGCGCAAAAACTAAATACAGAAAAATGCACATCCGCATTTATTAAACTAACCCCATATTAAAAGAACAGTAGCTATGTTTTTTATAAAGAAAAGTCAAAAAGATGCTATGGCATTAATGTTTTTGTTAATTATTTTATTGCCGTCAATAATTTGTTCAGATGAAAAAAATATTAATAAGCTATTAAACAATCAAGCCGTTGTCAGTCGCCAAATAATGTGCATTCTTGAAAAGAGTCCATGTGACCAATTGGGTCGACAACTGAAAGGTAAATAAATAATATATATATACATTGTTTACTTTGCATGCTTAAAATAAGTATAAATAACCCAAAGATTGTATTAAATAAAAAAAAAAACATTATGGCTAAAACCTGATTCCAATTTAAGAAATATTTTTTCATTGCCATCCTAGGTTTCATTGTTTTTTTATGACTGTTTGTGTACCCACATTAAACTTGAATAAACTAATCATTGTGGGAGACAAAACCAATTTATTTGTAGAAACATAATAGTGGCATTATATCTGATATATAATATCGTAGCATGGGTGTCTGAATTTCCGCGTAGGCATAGCTTTACTTAACAATAAAGGCACTAATCATTAAAAGCTTATTGACATAGTAATGTGTGTGGGAAAACTATAGTAAATAAGGCTTAAAGTAGTTAAATCAACAACTAAGATCGGTCATATGGTGTGACCTATTCAATTTTAAACCAATGGTTTATCTAAAACAATACACTGTTGTTCATTTCTGAAATTTTAATTAATTCAAATTATTGAAAATTATACAAAAAATTTCTTAATTCATTACAGCTGCTCTTCCAGAAGTTATTACCAGAAAATGTCGCAACTGTTCACCCCAGCAAGCTCAAAGTGCTCAAAAACTAACAGCTTTCTTGCAAGCTCGTTATCCGGATGTATGGGCAATGCTTATAAGAAAATATCAGACAGTCTAATAAATAATGTTTATCATTAAATATATCTTCAAAATAACATCAACATATACGTGAATCGAATAATTTTTTGCATGCTAAATATCGTGATTGTGTAGCTATATTAGATCTGCCAAATTTAAAAGCATATTATATAATGCTTTATAAATAAAATATAATAACAAAAACTAATTGAATTTATTATACTTCATTTTGTATGCCAAAATATAAAGAAGCACCATATAATTATTTAAAGTAAATAGCTCAAACTATTGATATAAAATAAAACAAAAATTTATTCCAGGCTTAATTTGACAGAATGAATGGATCAAAACAAACAATTATTTTCGTAAACAAAATGCAAATAGTATCTTATTCAGCAATATTTATATACTCAGAAAAAAGCAAATCTAAACAAATTCATTTTAAGAGATAGACAATATTTTGTGCCTGTTCTGTTTGCTGAAAAATAAACACAACAAATAATAGAAAAGTTGATCTTAGAGAAATAAATATAGTTAAAATGAAACTCTATAGATTGCTGTTATTTCTTGATATATAAAGAAATTTCTTGATATATTTAGAGTCAAATAATTTATGCAAGGTAGATATACTATTCAAGGAATGAATCTTAAAATCAAAGCAACAGAAATGTGCATTTGGAACCGAAACTCAACTGACACATATTAACTCATATTAAATGTGTTAGAGTAAAATTATTTGTTTTAGATTAAGTTTTCATATTCAACGTTTTTATATTAATGTCTATCATTAATAAAGAAAACAAATTGTTTTTAAATGTGTCTTCTACTAGTAATGTCTTATTTAAATAAACACATTTATTGTTATTAATATTATTATAAAATAATTATTTTGACTACTTGAAGATTCCATATTAATGCATTAAACTGCGGCCGGCCGACGTTGAGTGTTTGTCACATTTGATGAACAAAAAATATATAAGTATGAGTGATTTTTTTTTTGGGATGAATTACGCATTTGTGAAATAAAGGATATGCTTATAGAATACACATTTTGGTTCTTATTACACAGAATGTTAGCACAAACTATTATTATGGATTTAAATATAGTTAATTAATAAAATTATGTAGTTTTAAATTATGCATGACCATGCAGGGCAGAGGTGTTACAATACATATGTTCGCCTGGGCTAGTAAGCGTGTCTTCTATTATTTTTAATGGCTCATTTGGTTCTCTTGCTGTATCATTGCTTAAAGCAATTCCTCTACGTAGATTATTTGATTTTCCAAGACTTTCCATAGCAGTATTACCGCCACTTGCTTTTTGTAAATGTTGTGTATTGAACATTTCATTGTCATATAAATGTATATTTGTTTGTATGTGGCTTTGTGCAATAAAATCATGAATTCCTTCATTAGCAATCGGCAATGATGTTGAGACGCCACCGATACTCGTAAATGACGTATCACTACTCAATGGTATGGACTGTGATTGCATTTCACTACTTAATGAGCTGGTAGATTCTTTCCTCGGTAGCCTATTCAGGCTTGCTATTGAGAAGTGTGAGTATCTATTCCTTATTGAATCAACTACATCAAATAGATTTTTAGCATCCATTGCTAAAACATGTGCAGCAGACAGCATACTTCTGTAAGAATATACACAATATTATATAACAATTTCTGCATCGTATTATGAGACCCCTTGCCTTTAAAATAAAAAACTAAAAAAGGGAAATGTGCTACGTATATAGGCAAAGGGGTTCTCATAGTTGGGTACTTACTTTCGATATTCGTTATCTAGAGTAGTATCATTATACTGATGTGCCAGGCGCATGGCTGAAACTAACTCCTGCATGTCCTTGGATAGAACTTTGTGTGCCATTTCCACTTCTCTGTAAAAGAGACTATTTTATATTAAATTAAAAAAAAAAGTATATTTAGTATATTACTTTAAAGCTTGCGCTGGAAATAGTATTGAAATGTTATCAACTGATTTAAGTAGATTTCTTAGTTCGACACCAACATTTTTTACTAAAGCCAAGTAACCATCAGTGTTGGACTTCTCTACACCTTGTGAGAGTGCCATTATTGATTTAACTACTGCAGTTGTGGCACAGTAGACCTCATCATTAGCACGATTCTTAGGTCGAAGGGAATCCTGACTGTCATCATTTCTAGATTTTAAGCCAATAGATTCATCTGCAGCCGGTGAATCCAAGTGATCCGTTGAAGAAGTATTTGATTTATGCGAAAAAATATTTGGGTTTTGTATTTTTGGCCTTGTAAACGAATTGGAACAGTCAGGTAAGCTGGTTGGTCCACCTCCTGATACCACTTCAGATTTAAAATGTGGATTTCTTCCAATAATCTCTGGAAGTATCGATGTGGATTGCCTCCTCTGCAATAATTATTAAGTTATGAGTTAATGTATTATTTTTATCGTTTGAACTCTATACACTTACCAGCATTTCCTCCTGATAAAGCCATTCACCATCAGTATTACTGTCTTTACGTTGTTGCCTTAATTTTTCACCAATTGGATTCAAAATGCTCTGTAAATAAAAATTGTCTTTGTTATTTAAGTGCATTGCATTGAATATAAGTATTAAATTACATAATAAACTTAAGCAATTAAATAAAATGGTTCAAAAAATAACAAAATGATAAAGGCGTTCGGTCGTTGTCCGTCTCTTCATAATACATAGAATCCAGTCAAACCTGATTAGCCACAACAGTGTTTAGTGATAGTGGTATGCAACCCGCTCCTTCCAATATTTCAGTATTAGGATCAATTAGTTGAGTTAAAGTAAATGTCGTTCCCTGTCGCTCCCATTCCCGTTGAATTGCATCTACGTTGTGTGGCGAGGTTTCGATGTAATTGCATTGTTGGGCCCAAGAACTATTATAAGTCTGCGCAGGTTGATTATAATTTATTGTCGATGCATTAAGCAATGAGATAGAATCAGTTTTTTGTTTGACAGAGACACATGTTTTAAGGCCAACACCACCAAAATCGTAAATTTCTTCAGGAAGAGATTCGCATTCAATCGATGTTTTCATTTGTTGACGATATGTGTGTAAATGACTCTTACGTTCCATACTTCTGGAACGGTCGCAAGTGTTACCGGCTTGTTTGTGAAGCATCATGTTTTGCGCTGACATTAACGACTGATGTCGCTCTAGACTGCCACCTTTTGAATGCAAAGCTTTATCTATTTGTGGTTGATGTCTTTCAAGACTACCATAAAGGCTATACCCAGAAACCCTATTCGTGGAACCACATTTTTTATCGATTTTCACTATTTCATCCATGACAAAGTCGTTCTCTGTATGCGGCTCACATATTATAAAGTTACTCTTGGGTGATAAATGCTCAGAAGTAATACCGGCAACCTGTGGCTTACTACTCATAGGATGTAAGTTAGCTGACATAAGGGATAAGTCAAAAGAACTAGCTACAGTTGATGACGATGATGGGTTAAGGTTTTGATTAGAGATGCTAGCGATGTTAGTAGGAAAAATGTTTTTAAGCTTCTCTGAATCAGCAACAGGATCAAGCTTTAATAGCTCCGCTGCTGGAAGCTTTGTAGTTTTAAGCGAATGATTGGATGTACTGGCATCTATTCCTACGGCTAAAGTATTAAATACCGAAGCTGGTGTGGTGTACGCAGCTGGATTAAAGCTACGCTGTTGATTCTCCATCATAAGTCTTGCAAGCACAGCCGGATTTTCAGCAATAATATATGTCTGAGGCTCAGCACGTCGTTGGTCAGTTATATTTATGCTTTGAATATCTTAAAACAATAACAAATAATAATGAGTTAGATATAGATTTAGAATTAAATATGACAATCCTTTACCGTTATCATTCCCTGATCTTGAAGGTTTCAATGGAGGAATATCAGTATCCTCATTACATAACCATGAAATAGATGCCACGCGACGCTGCTCTCGTCTCATTGTTTCAGAGGAGTTCATAGTATCCTCTAGCAATATTTCACTGAAGAGAAATACCGAAGTTATATCAATAGAAACATAAAATCATTTAAATATAAACATACTACAGAGTTTCTTTAATCCTTTTGAAATTCGGTCTTTTTAAAGGTTCGTAAGCCCAGCACTGTGACATAAGTGAATAAAGTCTGGGCGGACAGTTAGGTGGCAAGTGTAGCCTTTCTCCATTTTCCAGCTTTGTTATTACATCATTATTTTTTACGCCTTGAAATGGTTTCACGCCCAACATAAGAATCTCCCAGATGCAAACACCTATGTGTAAATGTTAATATAAAGGGTTAAATAGCTTATGGAATTTAGATTGCCTTTAACGAACCAAACATCCACACATCACTTGCTGTTGTAAATCTACGGAAATTAATTGACTCTGGTGACATCCACTTAATAGGCAGTGCAACTGAAGGTAAATAAAATATTATAGGCTATGCATAACTCCAATAACTCCACTTACCTGTGGGTGTTGAGTGATAATACGACTGATCAGAGACCCAACGTGATAGACCAAAATCAGCCAACTAAATTTTATAAAAAAAACTTAAAAAACTGATGATTCAGGTCTTATGCTTAGATCTCACCTTGACACAAGTCGGACTGCTCACGAGAACATTTCGAGCTGCAATATCTCTATGAACAAATTTCTTAGATTCTAAATAGCTTAACGCCGTTGACAGCTGGTAGCAATATTTAAGTAAAGTTCCATGGGTTAGTCTTTAAATAAAATAAAAGGATTAGAATAAAGTGAGATCAAATATCTACTCAACTTGCCTGTCTTTATTCGCTTTTAGGTATGCACGTAGTTCGCCAAGCTTAGCAAGCTCCATAACTATCCAAATGGGCATAATACTACAAATGCCAATCAATCGAATAATATGAGGGTGATCGAATTTTTGCATTATATCTGAAATGAATAGTAAATAGCATTGTGAATAAATTGTTCAAAACTATAAATATTACATTAGTTTTCATAGAAAAGACTGCAAAAATGGGCTTATGTTTGGAAACGAAGTGCATTTCCACGTAGAAATGGAACCACCAACACTAATAATAACAACCATAATAATAGCAATAGTAATTATAATTATAATCAATGATAGTGACGTGTTAATGCAGAAAACTAGCCGCGACGTAATTGGTATCTACGAAATAAATATGAACATCTTAAATTATTATTTAGTTCTTATTTTGAATTTTGGTTAGGTTAGGCTTGATGATTACAACACATTTAAACACTGATTTGGAATAATCTAAGTTCATAGCAAGTAACTTACATGCTTCGGCAAGAAAATTTTCTGTCTTCTCTGGATCTTCGTTTGATTTACACGTTTTAACTGCAACTTGAGTAACTTCGTAACTAGGTTCACTCTTTTCCGGAGCTGTATCGCCGCTTTTGTTTTTAACTTTAGAAAAAACAGGATAAGTAAATTTTCCAACATAAACGTCTCCAAATTGACCGACACCAATTTTAGCACTAAGAATTATTTGAGATCGATCCAACTCGTAATTGCGTACTAAAATAAAGACGATAAAGATTATAATCAGATTATGATATATACCAAGTAGTTATCTAACCTGTGGGTGTGGAGTAATCGCCTTCACCTTCCAATAAACCAATTTCTGCATAATCATCCGTAAGCATAGGTTTACTTTTATTAGGGGACGATGTAGTTGCATTATTGCTTGCATTGGGCTCTTTTGATGAGTTAACTACATCCTTTACGCTGGTTTCTCGTTCCCAAATTGAAAATTTGACATCTTTCATTAAAAGTCTGCAATATCCATCGATAAGATCGGCAATACTTTCAGCAGTCTAAAATTAATACGAATGTTACCTTATGAATTCAAGCGATTAAAATAATAGTTATATTTACATTGACTCCATTGCACGTAATTATCAAATTCTCCTCAATATTAGATGCAGAAATTTTGATTTGGGTTTTAATTTTTTTACAATTGCATTTTAAATTCTGTGCTTCAAATTCTGGGCATTTATCCTTTGCTATCTTTTCTTTCGGTAAGGCGCAGGTTTTTATTGCCACCACATCTTTAAACTGTGCAACATTCGTTAAACTAGCTTGTGGATGCGTCTGGTAAGAAATTCCTAAATTATTTAAATCGAAATTTGATATTTTTTACCTTAATAAATAACAAAGAAAAACATTACCAATATGAGGACCGACATGTAGGATTCCTGATATATTCCATGCAGAGCTCAAAGTTACCGAGAATTGTTCGTAATCAGTTAAATAAAAATTTTTCAATAGATCAAAGAACCTAAGTTATAAATATAACATAGCGGTATTTAGTGTTTTAATTATACAAATTATTATATTAATACATACTTCGTCAAGTATTCAATGTCGTTATAGTTGTAGATCTTTTTGTATCCGACTTGTATCATTTTTTTAAGGTTCTTTGGCTTTGTTGTGGTTATCACAGATTGTGGAATAAAACTTTTAAATCCAATTTCCTTTTCGATGTAATCGATGTGCTGCTTTTTATCTGGTGCTTTTAGTGTTACGTTTTTAAAAAAATGACGCATACCTAGGCAGCATAATTGAACTGCTAGCTCAGCATCTACCGAGGTAATATTGGATTGAATATAATCTTCTTTTACCTAATATGATATGATTTCTTTAGAATAATCAGCAATGTAAATAAAATAAAATCTTACCTGGTCAAAGTAATAGAAACAAGTACTTTTATCTTCATCAAATAGATCTTGAATCCTGAGAGGCACATAGCGAACACGTAACTCTACTCGCCAAACTCCTTTAGTAATGAATCGTCTGCCTTGATGCATTTCCATATCATCAATTGCGTCTGCTTGTATAGGATCATTATCTGGACAATCTACATTTGAACACCCAGGTGATAATATGTGACATAGCACTTTATCCATTAATGTTGTTCTTGGCAACCATAAAACCTATGAATACACAATTATAATTTAGTTTTTAAATAATTTTTAATACCATATATAAAACATACTTCTTTGGTAACCACATTTAACATCCGACATGCATAACGTTGTACGCTCGGTGGCGGTTGACCATCTTTTCCGAATTCAGCAACAGTTTTTTTAATGATTTGACATACCGTCTCATTTCTATTAAATCCAATTGCTTTAAAGCTTTTGTTTGGCATATGTACATGAAGAAGAAATTCTTCAGATTGTGCTAAAACAAAAATAAAATAAATAAATAAAACTGGATTATACTAGTCTTGTAACAAAATAGTAGAATATGAATCTTGTATTCTAATATTTCGTCACTCAAGCATGTAATTAAAAACTTACTTTCATTGTTCCTATATGGCTGACTGCTTTGATTGGCCTCCGGAGTGTTCATGATCTAAGTGTATCGTTACCGTAATAATATATATAAGAGCACTACCTATTAATAAACGAATGTAATGAAGTTTAATATAAATGTCTATAATACATCGCATTGTTTATAGTTTGTAGGTGCACACATAAACTTTGTTTTCTTTTTTGTGTATCATAGATATTTGAGTACAATCAAACAGCGACGACATCTTCACACCGCCCACTCTCTAAAACCCACATACCACCAACAAGTCTACCTCTAACCCAGTGTTTTTTTATGTATTAATCCATATGAAGAATAAAATATATGGGGGAACCTAAATATGTATATAAATATGTAAATTCATATTTACATATATACATACACACACATATGCAGTGTTCACCTGCTAGTAAGTATTTTAGTGTTTTAATGTTATTTTATAAAGTTCTGTTTTTTGCACAGTATTGTTAATAATTTAAACAAACATTCAATAAGGTTTGGGTTCACTAATAATAATTAATAGAATTATTTTAATAAAACAGAATTAAGAAAATAGAATTACTTCGCCTTACAATTTCTTCCTCTTTTTAAATATTTCTATTCATAAGAGGAGTGCCCATATTTCAATTTAGCTATTCACACAAAATTTTAAAAAAAGAAGACAAAAACATCCCAAATGCAAACTGCAAATTATATAAACTAAATAAATAACTTACGTATTTATATAAAAAAAAAAATATTTACAAAGTGTATTGTAGAAATGTAAGACTTTGTAATGCACTGATCCAAAATAATATTTTGGAATTTATCCCGCTTTTCACTATTAAAACACGTTAAAAATGACGGTAAAACAGCGCAATTGGCAACCCTGAATAACACAACAAACATCGATTATCGACTAATATCGAAGCATACATAATATTATTGTAAATATCGAGTGTTATCTTTGCCGTGTGTAAGCGTCGATTGAATTGCAACCCTCTGAATTAAGTGTGTTGGAATAAAGGAATTTTCCAATTCTGCAAATGCATTGCGCATAAGTTAAATTTTAAAATCAATATGTAAGTATAGCTATTGTAAATAATGCTAGGCATATAATTTACAATCAAGTATTGAATTAATATACGAAAAAACTGTCATTTCAGTGTTATTGTACACGTCCGCAGCTAAAAACAATGTCGGACTCTGAAGTAAGCAATATGTCGGACAGCGGGTCTGAAGATGGCTCTATATCCAACAAATCGCAACATAGTACACGATCGAAATCAGCATTTCGATCAAGATCCGTTTCTAGGTCTAGATCCAGATCTACTCGGTCACGTTCTCAATCAGCGCATTCTGGTTCAGCGTCTGATTCCCCACAACCGCAAGGTAGTCGTGGCCACCGCCGCAAAAGCGAAGACTCTGAAGAGGATGATGGACGCGAGGAAGATATAGATTCCGAAGAATACGAAGAAGAAGAGAACGAAGATGACCATCCAAGAAAAAAAAAGAAAAAGGAACGTTTTGGTGGATTTATTATTGACGAAGCTGAAGTAGATGACGAGGTAATATTATATTTATATAAGTATATTAGATGGAGGTGTTAATATAATTATTATTATGTAATTTTTTTTATTAAAGGTTGATGAAGATGATGAATGGGAGGAAGGTGCCAATGAGATTGGCATCGTAGGCAATGAAATTGATGAACTTGGACCCACTGCTAGGGATATTGAAATTAGGCGCAGAGGCACAAATTTATGGGAGTAAGTTCACTTCTTCTCATTCTTATTTTAAAATTAATTAAAATATAATTGATAAATCTTCAAGTACCCAAAAAGAGGATGAAATTGAGGAGTACCTCAGGAAAAAATATGCTGACGAGTCAATGGCTAAACGTCACTTCGGTGACGGCGGTGAGGAAATGTCCGATGAAATTACCCAACAAACTCTGTTGCCAGGCATCAAGTAAGTAAAGAAAGGTAGCTCCAATTAATATTTTATTTATGAAAGAGTTTTAAAATAGGGATCCGAACTTGTGGATGGTTAAATGTCGCATAGGGGAAGAGAAGGCAACAGCATTGCTTCTGATGAGAAAGTTTTTAACTTACTTAAACACAGATGACCCAATACAAATAAAATCAATTATTGCACCCGAAGGTGTAAAAGGGTATATATACCTGGAAGCTTATAAGCAAACTCATGTTAAGACAGCTATAGAAAATGTGGGTAATCTGCGTATGGGAAAATGGAAGCAGGAAATGGTACCCATTAAGGAAATGACAGATGTGCTTAAAGTAGTTAAAGAACAAGTCGGACTTAAGGTGAAACAATGGGTGCGTCTTAAGCGTGGCTTGTATAAAGATGATATAGCACAAGTGGACTATGTTGATTTGGCACAAAATCAAGTACATCTTAAATTGCTACCTCGTATTGATTACACCCGAATGCGTGGTGCTCTTAGAACAACAGCAACGGTAAGCTTAACTGTAATAATATACTGATGACATAGATATGTAAACTTATTATTTAAATTATATTATATTTCTCAGGAAAATGATGATAGTAAGCGTAAAAAGAAGCGTAGACCACCGGCAAAACCATTTGATCCCGAGGCTGTGAGGTAAGCGAAATGTAATTTTTCTAACAGACATCCAGCTAATAAATTTATTTTAAATAATTAAAAGGGCAATTGGAGGAGAAGTTCACTCTGATGGTGACTTTTTGCTTTTTGAAGGAAATCGATATTCTCGAAAGGGATTTCTATACAAAAATTTTAATATGTCCGCAATATTATCCGAAGGCGTTAAACCTACACTAGCCGAATTGGAACGATTCGAGGAGGCACCGGAAGGTAATTACAAAGCGCTTCGAAAGAAAATCAATTAAAACGAAATTGCTTTTACTCTTTTTCAGAGGTGAACTTGGAAATAATAGCTGCAGTAAAAGATGATCCCACTGCTTCCCATTCGTTCTCAATGGGAGATAATGTGGAAGTTTGTGTTGGCGACTTGGAGAACCTACAAGCCAAGATTGTTGCTATTGATGGCACAATGATAACGGTTATGCCCAAGCATCAAGATTTAAAGGTACCCTTCAAATAGTTTAAAACTTGACCGTTACCAAATGTTAATTAAAATTGTCTTTCTTTCTTTTTAGGATCCTCTCATTTTTAAAGCAAGTGAACTACGTAAATACTTTAAAACAGGAGATCATGCTAGAGTTTTGGCCGGACGGTATGAAGGTGAAACAGGTCTTATAATACGCGTGGAACCTTCAAGAGTTGTTCTTGTTTCGGATTTAACTAATCATGAACTGGAGGTTTTGCCACGCGATTTGCAACTGTGTTCCGATGTAGCTACTGGCGTTGATTGTCTTGGTCAATTCCAATGGGGTGATCTAGTCCAACTTGAGTAAGTTTATTCTTAACTAAGAGCAGTTTCACTTTATAAAATTTAATTTATTTAACAGCTCACAAAATGTTGGTGTTATAGTACGCTTGGAACGCGAAAACTTCCATGTTTTGGGTATGAATGGAAAATGCATTGAGTGTAAACCAACTGCTCTTCACAAACGACGTGAAAATCAAAATACAGTTGCTCTTGATGCCGATCAAAATCAAATACGACGACGAGATATTGTTAAAGTTATGGAGGGTCCACATGCTGTAAAAATTATTTATGTCTTTATAATTAGTAAATTCGATTGTCTTATTGTTTATTATTACTATATTGTAGGGTCGTTCTGGAGAGATAAAACATTTATATCGGAGTTTGGCCTTTCTCCATTGTCGTATGTACACAGAAAATGGTGGGATATTTGTCTGTAAGACACGTCATTTGCAACTGGCAGGAGGTAGTAAGTCAAATGTAAGCAATCCAAATACACTTGGTGGATTGGGTTTTATGTCACCAAGAATTCAATCACCAATGCATCCGTCTGGTGGTCGTGGTGCACGAGGTGGACAACGTGGCGGACGCGGTGGTTTCCGTGTAACACGTGACCGTGAACTTTTAGGAAAAACTATCAAGATTTGTGGTGGACCTTATAAAGGTAACATAATTTGTTTTTTTGTTTTGTTGGGCGTGTTATTTATTTTATTTTTATTTAAGGTGCTGTTGGTATTGTAAAGGACGCAACTGAGAGTACAGCTCGCGTTGAATTGCATACATCGTGCCAAACAATATCTGTTGATCGTAATCACATTGTAACTGTTGGAGAGCCTGGTAAGGAAGGCAGTGTTTCCACCTATGGTCGCACACCTGCACGTACTCCAGGCTACGGTGCACAGACTCCAAGCTATACTGCTGCTGGTTCTAAGACCCCGTTGGTTGGTAGCCAGACACCCAACTGGGATACTGATACTCGCACTCCATATGGAACAATGACTCCATCACATGATGGTAGCATGACACCACGCCATGGCGCTTGGGATCCTACTGCAAATACAACGCCAGCACGTAACACCGATTTTGATTATTCGCTTGAGGAGCCAAGTCCCAGTCCTGGATATAATCCAAGTACAGTATTTAATTTTATTAGTATGGATTATATTTTATTGTTTTTTTTTTCCTCTTTTAAGGCACTCCTGGCTATCAGATGTCATCACAATTTGCTCCTCAAACCCCTGGTACGCTATACGGTTCGGATAGAAGCTATAGTCCATTTAATCCCAGTCCTAGCCCAGCACCTTCTCCGTATCCAGTTGGTTACATGAACACTCCATCGCCATCAACTTATTCGCCCAATACTCCTGGCGGTGTACCACAATCTCCTTATAATCCCCAAACACCTGGAGCAAGCCTTGACTCTACTATGGGTGATTGGTGTACAACAGACATTGAAGTTAGAATTCATTCACATGATGATACAGATTTGGTTGGTCAGACTGGAATTATACGAACTGTGTCAAATGGCGTCTGTTCCGTATTTTTACGGCAAGAGGATCGTAGCGTGTCCATTGTTAGTGAGCACCTGGCTCCTGTTCCACCTAACAGTGGTGATGAATTTAAAGTCATCTATGGTGAGGAAAGGGAATCTGTTGGCAAAGTTTTGTCAAAACAGGAGGGCGATGTGCTTGTCTGTACCATTAATAACGATGTTAAAATGCTGCCTGTTAATCATTTGTGTAAGATGAAGTCCATTGATTAGATATATTATTGTATTATAACCGAAAATTGAATACTTCAGACAAATCCTTCAAATAAAATATACAACTTACAAGGGGGAAGTTACATGTGTATTATTCTGCGAGGTCTAAAAAAGTCCCCATTTTAATTTTATTATATATATATACTGGTATTGTATATATATAAATCAATTATATTTAGCTTAAAGATAAACTATATATAGCAGAAAACTTCTGCCAGAGAGTAAAGTAGAGAAATGCAATTTACTAACAGGGCTGCCAGATTTTTAAAATATAAAATAACTGATTCTAGCCACTTGGAAGGCAAGAACTTGCTGAATTTCGTCACTGAAATAGCTAGGAAAATCGTTTATTTATGTTCCACAATTTGCAACGAGAAATCAAACGGTTGACCTTTTATTAGTCAACAGATAATTTTGTAGTCAAAGAAGGTGTTGACCTTTTTTTTATCAAAATCTTTATTTAAGTCCAAAAATATATATGCAATGAATAGCTAAAATCAGAAATGTTGTGGCTAGTTCATTTTCAAAATTGCTAGAATCAGCCACTAAATAGATGTAATGGCACCCCTGTTTACTATTAGCTAAACAGACGTACATTATAGCAGAAACCTTTTGTCAGTGCGTAAGTTAAAGAGAGAATTGCAACTTATCAGTCCCTAACGTTCTGATTTAGTTTCTATATAGGTAAAATTTAAATAACAAACTAATTCATGACAATAAAATATGATCTGTACCTAACTATGTTTATCCTGACGTAATAATGTATTGTCATGGGTATTTATTTAGGGAAATATATCCAATCTTAACAAAAATAAGATATTCAACTCAATAAAATATATGATATACCTATATATTATAGTATTTGATAATTGTACTGGTATATTTTATTTTGTTGTTATATTTATAATATATGACAGACTTTTCGATTTATTTTGATTGTACATATATATATATATTCTATGTTATTTATAATGCATGCTGTCATATGAAATCTTATCATGGTTCTAAATAAAAGCTTATTCCTTTGCGACAATAATCGAATTTATCTTTTATTATTTTGAGATAAGAAAATACAAAAACATTCTTTGGTTTTGAAGTGTTTTCAGCTAGGCAAAATAAAAAGAGCTTTAAATAACTTATACAACATAACAAATAGTTGATTTAAATGCTTTAGTAATTTTCTGAGTAACCTCTAAACGCTTAACATGAAGCATTCTGTATTTTTCCCATGGCACAGGACGGTCACATTACTCTTGTATATTATATTATTCCGGCGTTCTTAGTTTGTGAGCTCAGACAGTATTCGTCGTGTGAAGCGGGCAGAAGTGTGTTTGTGAATACAAGCAGGAAATATTTATTAAGCAAAAAGTCTAAAAGTTAATATATAAAAAACAAAATGAGGGAAATTGTACACATCCAAGCTGGTCAGTGCGGCAACCAAATCGGAGCCAAGGTATGTTTGGGATATAAAATAGTTAATTTAATTAAGTTAAAAATAAGAATGAAGTACAGTTACTAGACAATATGGCGTCATTTTTGCACTGCCATGTGGCAAATTTATTTGGTCCACCGGCTTTATCGAATATATTTGCATAGAATTTTCTGTATATATATGTATACCTCAAGATAAATTTATATATACTTTTATATACATGTCTTAATATGTGTATATTGATTGTCTAATGCAGTTTTCTCCATTTTCTTGTATGTATTCATACCCATACATGCATGTAAATGACATGTACTATCTAAAATTTGAACTTTGTGAACTCTGGGTGTGTCTGCAATTTGCATATATATATTTACATCTACATTGTTTTATATGTTTTGATAATTGCAAGTTATAAGTAACTATTTTTTAAATATTTTTGTGTATGGATTTTTTTTTTCTATATCTGTACATACAGATGCATGAGTCACTTCGTTTAATTGCTCTCAATTTTTCTTACAATGAGAAAGCCGCTTCGCTTGATGCATATGGGTATATGTTCGTGTGAGCTTCTGTGTGTGTATATAGTAATTTATGTTATGTATATATATACATAATTGGTGAAAGGTACTTTTCTTTCGTTAAATTTATGTATGTTTCTTAACGGACTTCATAGGTATGCATACTTACATACATAACGCTCACAAATACATGCAATACATGTTCAGGTTTCTGTGTCGGCCGGTTTTTTGCCTTTTCTGAGTTTGCCGAAGAGAAAACATGACGTCATTTTCACTAAAATGGCTGAACCGGTTGTCGACCGGTTCACAATGACACAAAATATGAATGTATGCGTACAATGTACATCTGTTCATACAATTAACTATATTCTGTGACATACGTGGGTATATGAATATAAATATTTTCTGTTACTGCAATTAGGTATATAAACAATATATTTTTATTTGTTTTATGATTCTTAATGAAAGCCAAAACATAAAAAATAAACATTTTAATAATATACAAAGTTGCAATGATTTTTGTTTACATATGCATAAATGTTTATAAAGATATGTCGAATGTTTTTGAACATACAAATGTACATTAAATAAATTCAAGCTAGGATCATATACTATGGTATTGTAAGGGTATTTTCAATAACGTAACGATTTGCCTATATATAGATACTTTTTGTAAGTGACACACCCAAGGGCGGTGTTGCCATTTTTCATGCACATGCGTATAAGTACTTACCGGCGGCCTCAATGCGAATCGGGTGCGTCATCGACATCCTTAGGTTGAACCATTGTTGTCCTTAGCAATACATGAAAAAAATAAACTACCCTCTTATGTAGCAGCTGGCAGCTGCAAGAGAATTTTTTCCTTTTAAATATATATATATGTATATCCCTCTCTCTTTTTCTGTTTCCACACACACACACACATACAGAATGCCGGGAAGTGAGTTGGTGAAATCGGTTTCTGAGGGTAATTTTAATCATTATGACAACTGAAATTTGTGTCCTCTTTTGGAAAACAATTTATGATGGTTATTATTTTGTTGTTTACTGAATATAAACAAATCAATTGTTAGACTCTAGACTGACGTAATCCCTCCAGAAACTACATTTCTAACGCCATATGGCTGTCAGGCAATATACCTAGAAACATACATACGTAACGTTGCTGCATTAAACTTTGGCCTCGGCTTATGTGTGGGTTGATGTTGCTAACGATGATGTAATCAAGCTCTCTGAACATATAAAGGTATATATATGTATGCACGAAAGTGAATAAGCTTGGATCGGCGGACGTCGTTTCTTATTATGGCTTGTGCGTGGGGAACACAGTGACTGGTGGGTACCAGCCTACATGTTTGGAAAACCGAGACAGCTAAGGTGGACAGCTGCGCTTATTTATAACTATCGACCCACATGGGATCTGAATCAATGCTGATGAGTAGGTTTCCGTTTCGATTTCTTATCCAAATTGAAAGCATAAACATAATGAAATGGGGGGAAATTAGTTATAATTAATATTAAAAGTTTTTAACTTAATAAAAATTAAATGAAATTTAACTAATTTGAAAAAATTTTTTACATTGCATTTGTTTCTAGTTCTGGGAAATCATCTCCGATGAGCATGGCATTGATGCTACCGGTGCTTACCATGGCGACAGCGACCTGCAATTGGAGCGTATAAACGTGTACTACAATGAGGCGTCCGGTGGCAAATATGTGCCAAGGGCTGTTCTTGTTGATCTGGAGCCTGGTACCATGGATTCAGTACGATCGGGACCATTCGGTCAGATCTTCAGACCCGATAACTTTGTGTTCGGTCAGTCTGGCGCTGGTAACAACTGGGCTAAGGGTCATTACACAGAAGGCGCTGAGCTTGTTGATTCAGTGCTCGATGTTGTGCGCAAGGAGGCAGAATCCTGCGATTGCCTGCAAGGCTTCCAGCTTACACACTCGCTTGGTGGCGGTACCGGTTCTGGTATGGGTACCCTGCTGATTTCCAAAATCCGTGAAGAATACCCCGACAGAATCATGAACACATACTCAGTTGTACCCTCACCAAAGGTATCAGACACCGTTGTTGAACCCTACAATGCTACCCTTTCAGTACATCAGTTAGTTGAAAACACAGATGAGACATACTGCATCGATAACGAGGCTCTCTACGATATCTGCTTCCGTACACTTAAACTGACAACCCCAACTTATGGTGACTTAAACCATCTTGTTTCATTGACAATGTCTGGCGTTACAACGTGCCTCCGCTTCCCTGGCCAACTGAATGCTGATCTCCGCAAACTGGCAGTTAATATGGTTCCCTTCCCACGTCTGCATTTCTTCATGCCTGGTTTTGCGCCACTTACCTCCAGGGGCTCACAGCAATACAGAGCTCTGACAGTCCCAGAACTCACACAACAGATGTTCGATGCCAAGAACATGATGGCTGCCTGTGATCCACGTCATGGTCGCTATCTAACCGTTGCAGCTATCTTCCGTGGCCGCATGTCCATGAAGGAAGTTGATGAACAGATGCTGAACATTCAAAACAAGAACAGCTCATACTTTGTTGAATGGATCCCCAATAACGTTAAAACTGCTGTGTGTGACATCCCCCCCAGAGGTCTGAAAATGTCTGCTACTTTCATTGGTAACTCAACTGCCATTCAGGAATTGTTCAAACGTATTTCTGAGCAGTTCACCGCTATGTTCCGTCGCAAGGCTTTCTTGCATTGGTACACTGGCGAGGGTATGGATGAGATGGAATTCACTGAGGCCGAAAGCAACATGAACGACTTGGTATCTGAATATCAACAATACCAAGAAGCAACTGCTGACGAGGATGCTGAATTCGAGGAAGAACAGGAGGCTGAAGTGGATGAGAACTAAACTCTCAAAAGTTGCGTCAAATGAAATGAGAACAAAAATTCATTTAAAATTTGTTCTTTTCACGTAACCAATAAAGTCGA
>JBAMBS010000897.1:0-29625 GCA_037044455.1 Zygothrica quintamaculata | reverse complement strand
TAGAGCTCGTAGAGAGTGCGATATGTGCACCAACATGTAACTTGCATTTTCAAGCCTCGAGACTGTTTGCCTAAATAGGTCGGAGAGTCGTGTGGAGAATTCATCCTTCGTCCGTTGTGATTGCAGCTTCATGATGTCAAGCTACATAAAGCCGTGCGCGAACCTTGGCTGCAACAAGGTAATGGTCTGACTCTGATATTAGGACCCCAATATGTTCGCACATTAAGTATGTTAGACGCATGCCTTGCATCGATCACAGCATGATCGATCTGATTACGAGTCAGTCGATCAGGGGACAGCCAGGATGCCTTGTGTATACCAAGGTGGCGAAATCCTGTACTACGCACTACCATATTATGCGCCGCTGCAAAGCTTATTAACCTAAGACCATTGCTCGAGGTGGTCTCATGTAGGCTTTGCTGCCCGACGGTTGCACCAAAGACACCTTCCCATCCAATCTTGGCATTAAAGTGTCTTAGGAGGATTTTAATGTCATGAGTTGGACAGCGGCCGTATACACGGTCAAGCTCCACATAGAAGGCGTCTTTCGTACATTCGTCTTGGTCTTCCGTTGAGCCATGTGCGCGGATCAAGCTGATATTGAAGAATTTGGCTGTAATCCGGATAGTTGTTACTCTCTCATTTGTTGGCATAAAGTGAAATACTCGGTGTCGGAGTCTGGCTCCCACAACAAATCCACAGCCAAATTCATGTCTATCACCCTCCCACCAGGCAGCTGTAGTATATGTCACAGTTGTTACTCTTCATGCATCCCTGTCCTTTCCATCTCATCTCTTGGACACGGGTAATGTCAGCCTTTTTTTTGTCAGCATTTTTTGAGAATATCTGCTAGTTGTTAAGCAGCCCGGGCCTGTACAACGTGCGCACATTCCAGGTGCATACTGTCAAATCATAGTCATTGTTTTGTTTGCGGTGGTCGTCAGTTTTTGCATCCTTCATTGACCGTTTAGTTTTCTATGGGTGGATCTCAAGTCTTACGTTAAAACTTAATTCAGGGGCTCAGGGGACCGCCGCGTGCTTTAGTTCACCACCCAATGAGTATTGAGTGGCTATCCAGGAGGTACCACGTGGAGGTAGTGCGTCGACTTGAAGAAAGTAAGCACAAGGATCATGCTGGCAATCTCCAAGTTAAAAAGCAGTCAGACATGTTACCTTGGCTTCTGTCTCTCCCAATCCTCCCAAATAATCATACCAATACCTAAGCATAAGAAACCCATACACCAAAGCTCTGTTGTTTTGTCCGTTCTACAGTCTGTCTGTCAGTCCCTATGAACGTCTATTTCTCGGTGACTATAAAAGCTAGAGCACCCAATCACAAATCCAGCCCTGTCGGTTAATCCGTCCGCCCGTCTGTCTGTCCGTTTCTTAGTCCGAATGTTCGTCTGTTTCTCAGGGGTTATAGTTGCTAGAGCATCCAAGCACCAAAAATTAAAGAGCGTACTGGATTTATAGAAAACCAACAGTTTTTAACAGGTAGAATTAAACATCTGAAACACTTTATTGTATATATATCGTGATCAGGACAACTTGACAAGTCGATCTATTGCTGGCATTGTGTCCGTTCAACCGTCTGTCTATTCGTTTCTCAGTCCGTATAAACGCCTATTTTTAAGGGACTATGAAAACTAAAGCAATCAAGCACCAAAAATAAATTGAACAAGGTAGTGAATTTGTAATAAAACCAACAGTTTGTATAAGGACCACTAAACGAGTCGATCTAGCCCTGTCGGTCACTTCATCCAACCATTTGTCTGTCCGTGTCTTAGTCCAAAGGAGTGCTTGATTGAAAAATTAATTTGAGAAAAATATAGATTTGCCGATATTCAAAATTGCAGTACAGTTTTGCATGTCACCTGAGCTCCACCTCGCCTGACTTATTAGTTTAATTTAATTAAAATAAAAGAAAATTATCAATAAATATATATAGAAATATACCATTGATGAAAATAAAAAAAAAGCGGTGCCCTACAAAGAAAATAAAATTATATTAAATATGTTACTTTACAATAACACCTATAATTGACGCCCAACTAGTGGTAATAACTATGGCTCACACGTATTAATTGGTACCGAACTAGTGGTATTAACGATTTCCCAACGTATTGGCACTCATCTACTGGTAAAAACGATTGCTTACACGTTTTAATTGGCACTCTACTAGCGTTAATAACGATTGCCCACACATTTTAAATGTTGCTGATTCACGTCAAGCGACATAATATTTCATATTACAAAGAATTTCAAACTGTTTATAAACGTGCTGTCAACTGTTAAAATTTTTCTTAAAAACAACTCTTTTTAGTGCCTTTGCCTTAAAAATAGCAAAAGGGAACTAAAGGATTTGTGCAAAATGGAAAAGTATGTAACAGGTAGAAATAATCATCGGACACCCCATAAAATATATATATTCTTAATCAGGACGACAATCATAACAACATCAGCTTAGTGGCTGAATTTTTTAGATCATTCTTTATCTATATTTCATCAAGATTGAATAAAAAACACGGAATTTTTTCAAAATTTCACGTTATGGAGCGCCGCTGTTGTCGGCTACTTTGGTAGACGCTTTAGTCGCCTCTTATGACAAACCAAGTTTGCTGAGATAGTGCTCTTGACACGACATCACACGCGTCGGCGGACTTATACCTCTGTTTGATCGATTGGTTATTTCATGAGCCCGCACCTGTTACATGTTACCGACGATCACTTCATTGGCACCGTATGCAATTGTCCCGGCTATTAATATTGCCTTTCATTAGCCTATGGGTGTTAAATGGCGTACGAGATTCTGTCTCCAGTCGAACTCTTTCCGCATCGAACCGAGAAAAGTAGAGCAGTACGTATTCCGCTGTCTCTTCTTCTTTCGAGCCAAAATGCCAATGAAAGTTGGATGTATGTTTAAACCTATACAAATGTGCTTGGAAGCATCCGTAATCGCTTAGGCATTGTGTCAGAAGGATATCTAGGATTTTGTGTTTGCACTAGATCTATTTTGACGTGTTTGGGATGATTTTATATGTCCACCCGCCGTTGCTCGACGTCGCCCATCACGGTTGCCATGCTACTTGTAGCTGCGCATATGCCTGCTTTCTGTCTCTTCCGTGACACGTCCTTTTCTTGTGCTCACCGGCACTGCTGGTTAGGGTATTCCATTTGTGAGCAGGATGTGGTGCACAAACAAACGCACGCTTACTCCTATAACGTTCCTTTTTTCGGCTCAGTCGATAGTCTCGTTAGTCGCCTCTTACGACAAGCCGAGCTATCTGCGATGGTACTCTTGACCCGCCATCACACGGGTCGCGCGCTTCTATGCGGCGCTTTGGTTGGTTATCATATCAGCCCGTACCCCTAGCATGATGCTGATGATCACCTCATCGCACCGTATCCAGGTGTCCCGGCTATTGATCATGGCATCCACTAACCTTGGGGGTCTAGCGGTGAACCACATTCTGTCACCAGTCGGCCTCTTTCTGCATTAAACCGAGGGCAGTGGAGTAGTACATGTTCCGCTGTCTCTTCCTCCCCCAAACAAAAAAGGCAGTAAGGGGTGGATGTGTGTTTAAAACTAATTTAATAGGCTCGGAAACATTCATGAGCTGTTGCTTCCACTCTAATAGGAGATGCGCATCTATCTGTTTTTTGGCACCTCTATGACTTAAGGCCTGCAGTGCCCCCATATCCAGCTCGATGGGAGGAGAAAGTGTGCCTCGTCGTCGGAGATGGTCCTAAAGCATCTAATCTGTCTTAGAGCCATCGTCCTTGATACGCCTCTTGCTTCTCGCATGTACCACGGCCTTCTCGTTGCTGCGCACCAAATTGGGGTCGCATACAATGCAGCCGCCCCAACAACGGTTGCGATCAGTTTCCTCGCAGCGAGGCTGGGTCCGCCAATGTTGGGCATTAGCCTAGACAGAGCTGTTGATTTTTTGGCCGCCTTCATGCTGGCATTCAGTGCGTGCTCGCGGAAGTTGAGCCTGTGACTCCACATTTTTTCTGCTGCTCAGCAGTACCATTTCGGTTTTCTGAGCGGCCAGCACCAGGCCCAGAAAATGCGACCAAGCACCGATCCTTGCGGAACCCCAGCAGCATTTTTAACGTCCAACGTAACGAGTGCGCAGTATTGCTTCATTCCGCGAAGCCATCTGCTACTTCCTAACGCATTGCTACTGATGTCGCAGACATCTCTAAGAGCATTTATAGTGCTATTGCCTTTTCGGAAGCCGTGCTGTTGGTCCGATAGACCACTAGAGCCTTCGGTGTAGTAGCTTTCCCGTTATGTCCAGCAGACATAGTGGCCGATATGCGCTAGCCCTGGGTAGCTGTCCTTTCCCTTCTGGTATTTGGACTAGCCTCTGCCTTTCCCAGCTAGTAGGAAACACCCCTTTCACCAAGCATGGCTGGAAAGTTGTTCGGAATATTTCGGGCTTAGCCAGTGCAATGTGTTTGACCAAGGTGCCAGGGAACCCATATAGCCCTGGGCCTTATTCGACCTAATGCGTGCTGCCGCATCGATGATTTCCTCATCTGTGACGGGTGGGACTTCCGTTCGGTGTCCCCCGGATATCGGCTGCCAGCGGGTATCTTGCGCCGGAAAGAAGTCCTGTACTATTTTTGAAAAGCATTCAGCTTCCGTTGGTGCCTGCACACTTGGATCCTTTAAGTGCTTTCTAACCATTTTGTAGGCTGAGCCCCACGGGCTGCTGTCCAGCTCCACAGAAAGGATAAGAAACGCCTCCGCTATGGCTTTAGCGATGCTTTTCTGCAACTCGTTGCGTTATGCCCTGAATGCTTCTACCAGCTGTACTTGGGAACCATGGCCTCTAGCTCACTGAGCTCGTCTCCTTGCTCTGACACAATCAGCTCTGAGGTCTCTGATACCCTCGTTCCACCAATATACAGGTGGTCTCAGTCTGCCCTTAGTTTTTCGCGGCATAGACGCGTGGCATACGTCAAGCCAGCATTGACACGAGTTTCGTAGCCATGTATTCAACATTACTGAGCCACAGTACTGGGGACTTGCAACTGGCGTCGTTGATTAGCAGTGCGAGCATTTGTTCAAGCTCTTCTAGTGAGTCGCTTGGGGGAGCATAGCAGCTGTACATATGCCCACCTTAGTTTTTGGCGTAGGCGAAACAGCGTTTCGTGAGGGCGTGTACCTGCTGGGCGCTGTAGCCACCGCAGCACCTTATTGCTGCCTTGCCCGACGCATCCACGATTATGCCTGGTAAGCTCCGTTGGGGGCGTAGGGCTCACTCAGAAGCATAATGTCCGTCATGTGCTCCACTGCGGTCTGCGACAAGACGCTTTATGCAGCGGAGCAGTGGCTCACGTTTAGTTGGAGTAATTTAATAAGATCCTGTATGACGATTATTTCCTCCACCTCCACTCTGCACCGCCCGTTTGTAGGTTGGGCACGAAAAACATCCTATTGGATGCGGTCTTCAATGTCAGTGCAAATAAAGGATTTTAGCGGCAACGCACAGTCTTTGGCGTTGTGTCCCGGTTTACCGACCCTCAGGCAACAATTCGACCTGACCTGGACTTTGCACGAGCCTGATTTGTGCCCAAATCCCAGGCATCTATAACATCTAGTGGGTCTTTCGTCTTGTGTGACGCGGTATATGGACCACCGTACTGTGACGGTGCCGGTTTTTACCACTTTGATGCCATCGTTTACGGCGAGCAAAATGGATGCCAACATAGTACCATCCAGCATCCTTCGATTGCTTCGTGCGTCCTCTTTGAGCATCGTACGTTTTTCCCAGGCTGGGATCAGATTTAAGTTTCCGCAGGATATCTGCGTAGGAAGCATCTACGCACTTGGAGAGAATGATTTCCTCCGGCTTGTGGCGCAATATCTTTCTTGGTTTGCGTTTCATTCTTGGCCGGCTAGCATCTTTGTAGGAAGCTGCTGTTGTAACCTTTTTTGGCTGTACCGGCTGTATGGTGCCTCTATTGTTAGGCCTGGGCTTATTGTTCAGTGTCTGCCGAGGCTTCTTTTTCAGCTCCGTTTTTTTTTTTTTTTTTTTTATTATTAAATTAAATGCATTAAATATACATGTAGCTATTTACATATTTACAACTTAATATCTAACTTTTACTAAAAATAATTCAAAGAGAATTAGTGTCTATTCCGGGTAATGAGATCCCACGGTTGCCTTCTGTGAAGTCTAGTCAACTGGCGTGGTCTGGCCAGTCCAATTACCAGACGACTTCTGTGGCCCATCAGCCTGGTGTTGTAACGACTGGAATGGTGGTTAATTTGGTCAAAGACCGATGCCACTTTTAGATCAGCGTGCAGAATGCTGCTCCGCACAAACCACTCGCAACCCGTGATTATCCTTAGAATTTTATTCTGGGCAGCTTGCACTCTTCTGATATGGCTGTCGCAGGCCAGTCCCCAGATTTGACAACCATACCTCCAGATAGGGGCGACAATTTGGTTATAAATTGTTACTTTGTCTCTCAGTGGTAACTTGCTGCCAGATCTAAGCAGCCAATAGTGTTTTCCCACAGCAGCGCGAACCCGAGTTCTCATTGCAGTGATGTGTTTTGCAAATGTCAGTCTGCGATCCAGGACTAAGCCGAGATATTTGGTGTAGGTGGGCTGTGGGACGCGCATGTTGTTAATTATCACGTAGCGTGGCGTCCTGCGTCCTCCGTTTGTGTTCCCGTGCTGTTAACGGGGAACGCGTAGCCAGTCTTTCCGTCGGTTGACGAGCCTGTTACCAGGGACGCCACGTGTAGGCGATGAGCTGCTTGGATGTTGCTTGTTATGGATCGCGCTAGGCCTTGCCAGGTTAAAGCCTATCAGACACTTTGCCGTAGAAGACCTCATCCCATCCCAGTAGAACTGTGTGTAAGTGTGTTTGTGTGTATGTAACTGTATGTAACTGTATGTAACTGTGTGTAGGCAAAGCGGCTCTCGTAGTCGGTTTAACTCGACTACAGACTTCTTACTTGTTGTAATTAGTTTTGTATCTGGACAGTGAGCTAAAAGTGCTGTTTGTATTTTTGCTGATATATTGACTTTTATGTCTGATATATATTGAAATCGAGGAGCTTTTAATTTTCCCATAGTTGTTCCAACGTAAACTTTGTCGCAACATGTACTGTAGAGGGTATTTCACAGCACAATAAAACAATAATTCAACATAAAATCAAAATTCAAAAAATTTGACATGAGCAATAAAATATAGCTGCTTTTAACTTTGTTAATTTTTGATTTAGTGTTGGAGTAGTAGTTAGAATTTGCTGCTGTCTCTGTGATAATGTTTGTATTTAAGTGAGAAATTTTAATATGGTTTCATTGTCAGGTGAGCTATATTCTTTTCGTGTTCCTTGGCTTTCCTATTTAATTTCCTTATTTTCTAAACTGAAAATGTTTCATTACAGTAAGTTGCGCGCAACACCTTTCAGTGCGATGTACGTGTATGGGTGTGAATGTGGGTTCTTGTAGTCGGGTACACCCAATAACAGATTTCTTACTTGTTAGGCGCTTTGCGCTTAAAAATAGCCAAAAAGGAGCTAATGGAAATATACAAAATCAAATAGTAGGTAACAGGTAAAAATAAAAATTACGAAAGGTCGCAAAAGAAATCGAAATGTGAATGCATGAAATAAAACTATTCATTTTAGATGGGATGTTGTGCACGGCATCAATTAATTAGCCCCTTTGCCTTTTATAAAAAAGCGGAGCTATTGGAAATGTGCAAAATCCAAAAGTATGTACAATATAGAAATAATCATCGGAGACCCCATAAAGTATATATATTCTTGATCAGGACGACTAGCTGAATCGATCTAGCCCCGTTCGTCTGTCTGTCCGTCCGTCTGTCTGTCCGTCCGTCCGTCCGTCCGTCCGTCCGTATGGATGCCTGTTTCTCAGAGACTATAAGAGCTAGAGCAACTAAATTTTAAACCTGGATTTGTTATTTTCGTATGCTATACAAGTTTGTTTTTGAATTTGAATTTCCTATCCTGATCCCCGCAATTTGAAAAAAAAAACATTATTAAGCACAATTTTCAACCGATTAAATTTCTTTTTGGCACACATCATAAATAGGTGATTCTTGATGTATGTTTTAAATCTGGGTAGGATTGATCTAAAAATTCGGAAGTTATACATCATTAAAATTGGTGTTATTGGGCTTGGGGGGTCTATTAGTGGGCGCAAAATAAGAGCTAGAACAACGAAATTTGGAATCTAGATTCGTTATGTTCGTACGCTATACGAGTTTATTATATATTTTTGAATTTCCTCCCCTGACCCCCGCAATTTGAAAAAATCGATTATAAGGTACAATTTTTAGCCGATCCAATTTCTTTTTCGCACACATATTAAGTAGACCATTCCTAATCTACGTTCCGAATTTAGTTAACATTGTACAATAAACACGGAAGTTACAGAACATTAAGTACCGTGTTATTGAGCGCGGGGGGCTAAAAGGCGCGCGCAATGGCTAAGTACCTGCAGAACTGTGTGTATGTGCTAGTATGTGTGTCTATAGTTGTATATGTAGGCAAAGGGGCTCTCGTAGTCGGGTACGCTCGACTACAGATTTGTTACTTGTTTTATTTTTATTAATATGAGAATCGAAAATAATGTTTAAAATTAATGGTATTTCATAGTAGATAACAAATAACAATGTTATATATTATATATATTATTAATTATATTATTTTGATGGTCTTCAAATATGCCTTCGTCCTTGAATGAATATTTAATAGAAACTTAAAATTCTAAAAATAATTAATTTGCCTTGGTGTGGTATTTTTCAAAGCACTTTGATAGATGTAAAGCTACTGTACACTTCGAGCATTCCCAGCTTGTTTCGCTTCGTGTTTTGTACACACTTTGTACAGCCTTGTTGGTTTCGTCCTTAGAGGCGTCGAATCGATATGCTTAGGGAAATGGGTCTAGTGTAGGGCTTGAAGAGGTTCTTCACTTGGTGCAAATCTCGCACATTTTTTGTATTCTGCTAGTTTGACGTTTTTTAAAATTGCTTCAAATATATTGATTCGGAAATCAACATATCCCTCGTTGCTTTGATTATGTATTGTTTTATACACAATATAGGTGTTGAATAGAGCCATATCAGACATATAAAATAAACTTTTCGGTATCCTTTATTTTATTTTCTCATTATTGGAAAACAGGCCAATATCTGATCTTGTTTATTAATTCCACTCATTCACTTATTGCATTCCAGGATGCATTTGGGCTTCATTATTTTGTTTTTCTGTTTGTCCGTATACTCAACCAAATCTGCATTTTCCTGTTTCGTTGATAATATATAGACGTTGCCCTTGTCTTTCCATCTCATTACCAACAACTTATTACTGCTTCTGCACACACTTTTCCACTCTCTTCAAAATTTTCTTTTGGATGTCCTTTGCCATATTTTTCCTATCCTTTCGTACTGTCCCAATAACGTTTGTCTTCTTCTGGTGTTATTTTAAAAAGAAATAAGGCGAGGAGTACCAGTTGTCAAGAAGCAAAGTATATCCCTTTTTAATTAAGGATTTCGATAATTTCATTACAACGTTCTCCGACGCACTATTATTTCGATCAATCTTGTCTTGGTTGGTATATATTTTTAATCCAAGACAAAAACCGGTCCGTGCCTCGCATAACTTGTAGATTTTTAACCCAAATGTCGCTTTTTTTGATGGATTTAATTGTTTATATGCCAAACGTCCTTTATATTTCATGAAGCCTTTCTCTATACCGACATTTTGACAGGATGTTTAAATATTTTTTAATATGTTATTCCAGAGATAGGTCTTATAATTCGAAGTTGGTCATTATTATCAGTAGTTTTATTATTGCAAAAATGTAAAAATGGCGAAATTTGTTGAAATCTTTTAAAAGGCATTACATTTGGATATTTGATATTTTTACTTGAGCCATTAAAAGGCTTAATGCGAAGTAAGCCTACCGTGTTTAACCTATTTTCCGTTTCTTTCCCTCGTCTTGTATTGTCTGACGTGCAAAGCGATTTGTTTCGGTAACAAATAGTTCTAAATCTTGTTCATCAAATATGATAGAAAATATTTATAATATTCCTGGGTCTTCACGTAAATTACTTAAAACAGATTATTTATGACAGGAGTTTCTGAATATGCCCAAATTTACAATACCATGAGACACATTTTTCACGCACAAATGATAATAACGCTTGCTTTACAAATTTACAAAATTTAATACTTCGATTTAATTTTAATGCTTAACAAAAATATGGTAATTATGATCTGCCGTAGATAATGCACTCAATTGCAAAAATGTTTTTAGACCCTTTGCCTTTTTGTAAAAAAAAGAAGCAAAGCGGAGCTATTGGAAATGTGCAAAATCGAAGAGTATGTAACACATAGAAATAATCATCGAAGACGCCATAAAGTATATATATTCTGAATCAGGATGACAAGACGAATTGATCTAGCCCTGGGCACAGAAATTGTACTACTAGTCAGACATAATAATCATGTTAGGTACAAAAATTGTACCCCGAGTCAGACTCGTGGAAATACGTCAAGGGGTTAATCACAATATTCAACCGAAGGAACTTCTATTTCGCACACATAATAAAACCATTATTTATGTTTACTGTGGATTTTTTTAAGATTGAATAAAAAAGGAGAAAATTATTTAACTTTAAGAATCGTCATAAGAGGTACTAAAAGTCGTCCATCTATTTGGGCAAAAGGAATTCTCCAAGTCAGTTGCACCCAGCTACAGCTTTCTTACCTATGTTTAACAGTTTTTAGCCCCTTTGCCTTTTTTGTAAAAAAAGAGCAAAGCGGAGCTATTGGAAATATGCAAAATCCAAAAGTATGTAACACATAGAAATAATCATCGGAGACCCCATAAAGTATATATATTCTGAATCAGGACGACAAGACGAGTTCATCTAGCCCTGTCCGTCTGTCTGTCCGTCCGTCCGTCCCGTCCGTCCGTCCGTCCGTATGAACGCCTGTTTCTCAGAGACTATAAGAGGTAGAGCAACCAAACTTGAAATCTAGATTCGTTATGTTCGTACGCTGTACAAGTTTGTTTTTGATTTTTCAATTTTCCTCCCCTGACCCCCGCAATTCGAAAAAAACGATTATTAAGCACAATTTTCAACCGATCAAATTTATTTTTGGTACACATCATAATTAGACCATTCTTGATCGATGTTGTGAATCTGAGTAAGATTGATCAAAAATCTCGGAAGTTATAGATCAGCAAAAGTGGCGCTATGGGCCCCGGGGGGGTAATGTAGTGCGCGCAAAATAAGAGCTAGAGCAACGAAATTTGGAACGTATATTTGTTATGTTTGTACGCTATACGAGATTGTTTTCGATTTTTCAATTTCCTTCCCTGACCCCCGCAATTTGAAAAAATCGATTTTCAGATACAATTTTTAACCGATCAAATTTCTATTACGCACACATATTAAGTAGACCATTCTTCATCTAAGTTGTGAATTTCGTTAAAATTGAACAATAAACACGGAAGTTATACAACATTAAGTACCGCGATATAGAGCGTGGGGGGTTAAAAGGTGCGCGCAATGGCTAAGTACGTGCAGAACTGTGTGTATGTATGAGTATGTGTGTGTATGGCTGTATATGTAGGCAAAGGGGCTCTCGTAGTCGGGTACACTCGACTACAGACTTCTTACTTGTTTTTAATAGTTTTCTTTTTCCTTTATATTATAGGTAAATAGCGTCAGTACTACTACTATATGCGAATCACAATTAACATCAATAGCAGGACAATGCGAAATTGGGCGTACTCCGTCTACTGCGCAAACAATAGCTTTAACCACTCAATTAGTAACACCACAAAGTATAGAAGCTCCGGTTTTAAGACCAACAGTCTCACTGTTGCCTAATACACCTATAACGCCTGTTACAATTACACCATTACATAGCGTTCCATTTGGCGAAAGAACATCCAGTGTTTTACTTGCTGGTGGACTTAAGTCCAGTGATACGATGTTGGTTATGGATAGACGACCATCTGCAAGTTTTCCTGTAGATTTGCAATCAAACATCTCCTGTTCATTGTCGAAATCAACTACAACAGGTAATGGTTTCTTCGCTGGTTTCCCACTTCCCAGTTCTGCAATAGTATCTACAAGTGAAAACATTTTATCTGGAGTTTCTTCACATCCAGTAGACAAGGTTCAACCCAACTCTATGACCTTAACTTCAAACACAGCAAGTTATTCCGTATCAGCTACTACATCTTGTACCGCAAAACCATCGTCAAATATAGGAAGCAGTTCTGGCTCGTCAATAGTACTTCATAATGCACATCAACCACCTGGAATTCCAATGCTTATCCAGACATCGCCATACCGTACACCATATACAAATTACTCTGTATATACTTCTTATAATAGCATTACACATGGACAATACGTACCAACTATTACAAATACTAACACTTGTTCATCATCCCACCGTTTGGATTCGCGCACCTATCGAGATATTCCGACACCATCTCTTAAAGCTCCAGTAACAACTGCAGTTATATCAAATCAACATAGCGTTAGTAGTGTTTCCGGAGTAAACCCTCAATCACCTCTTGGCTACATGAACAACAGCAATATAACTCAATCTGTGGGAACGGTTATTTCAACTATGTCATTGATAAATTTAAACAACTTTTCAACCTACACTACAGGTGCGATTGGAGCATCAACCACGGGATCATCAATCTATACAACACCATCTCCTATAGCTTCTACTACTTTTTTGCAACCAGAATATACACAAATTAATCAACAACCAGGGTATTCCGACCTCCAACCACAATTTATAGCTGCATACACAAAGTTCACACCATCAACACTAACTCAGCAGTCACTTTTACGGTGTAGTACCACCTTTGCTGCGGGTATTGTCACTACTCCGGTATTTACTGTACAAAGTTTAACAACAACGATGCCATCATCCTCAGTTATTACATCTGTAGCATCGTCCTCATCTGTGATTCAAAAAATTCTGTCACCAAAAACCGAGGGTCTTAGCAGCCGGGAGAGAGAGTCAAATTGCAGGTATATATAAATTTGTAATAAATTATACTATTTTATAAAGAGGTAGTAAAAAGTAGGAACATAAACCCAAAATTTAAAAATTAAAATTTTACAAATTTAAACTAGGGGAGGTGTTTAAGCCCCTTTGTCTTAAAAGAACAAGTTGGAAAGCTGTAGTCGGGTATACCCTTTGCCCACATACACAGTCATACACATACATACACTCAGTTCTTTACTTATTGTAAACTGTCACCTCCCCCACATTTTCTTTGCGCGTGTTGATGTTGAATAACTTCCGTGTTTTTTATACACAACCCAGAGTATGTTACAATTATATAAAATCTGAATACTCGTCCGTAATAACAGCTATTTAGCGATAAGCGCTACAATCACGAAATTTGTAACCTAGGTTGTTGATAAGCCCCTTTGCCTTTCTGTAAAAAAGAAGCAAAGCGGAGATATTGGAAATGTGCAAAATTGAAATGTATGTAACACATAGAAATAATCATCGGAGACCCCATGAAGTATATATATTTTTGATCAGGACGACGAGTTGGTCTAGCCATGTCAGTCTGTCCGTCCGTCCGTCCGTCTGTCCGTACGTCCTTCTGTCCGTACGTCCGTCTATCTGTATGAACGCCTGTTTCTCAGAGACTATAAGAGCTAGAGCAAATTTTAAATTTAGATTCGTTATTTTTGTACGCTATACGAGTTTGTTTTAGATTTTTAAATTTCCTCCCCTGACCACCGCAATTTGAAAAAATCGATTAAAAGGCACAATTTTCAACTAATCAAATTTCTTTTTGGCATATATATTATGAAAAGCATTTTTGATCTACGTTGTCAATTTCGTTAAGATTGTACAATAAACACGGAAGTTACAGAACAGTGAGTATCGCGCAATAGAGCGCGGGGGCTAAATGGCTTAAAGTACGTGCAGAACTGTGTGTATGTGTGAGTATTTGTGTGTATGGCTGTATATGTAGGCAAAGGGGCTCTCATAGTCGGGTACACTCGACTACACACTTCTTACTTGTTTTCTTTGCTTAGAATATTGATTACCGACTTTACACTGAAGCGCGGTTCTTTCAGCGCTTCTCTTATATCTGTAGGGCTTACATCTGGTTTAATGCCTTTAAGAACCACTTGCAGGCCTTTGCTACTTTTAAGTGGGTAAATGTTGAAGTTTCGGTTATTTTTAGTGAGGAACTCGGTCAGTATTCTGAAGTTATCTTCCGTTTTGATTTGGACTTTAGTCTCTTGTATGTTTCCTTTAGTTAGAAGAATAACGTTGAAGTTATCTTTCCCAATCAGGTAAACTATTTTGTTGACAAGAGCATTAGAGCTCTTCTCTCTGATAAAAATTGGTGGCGGATTTGTTTTTTTAGTGAGATGGTTGTAGACGCAGGTATATCTGGATTTTATGCGAGAATAGCAAATCTGTTACTGTCAATTGTTGTATGGCTTTTTTTAATTTATTTTTTTGCAATTTATTTTGGGTTGGTTTCCTATTACTAAATTATGCGGGCTTAGTTTACTCTTAATTTTTTTGTACCGATCCATGTATGGTAGAACATTTCTTTATTAACGATGCATGAGAGTGTTGCTCACTTAGCTGTCGCTGACGATGCAATCGAGCGAGCAATTGTTACTGTTGCAGTTATTATTGTTATAGCACTCGTATTTGAGAGAAAAGTTACAGTGCTATTTACCGTTGGAGTGCATAATACTTTTCTATGCACTTGTTGCGGGTTGGGGTTCGGCAAGGGAGAAGTGAGCTATTCTCTCACTAGAGTGTTGATAGTTGTTGGGATCGACGGTAACCAAGACCGTGCTCTGTCGATTGATGTTGACACGTTTAAAGAACTCGAGGTTACGCGTTGCTACGATGCATAGAGAGACGGTGTTCGTCTTGCTAACGTTGACGAGAGGGCCAAACGTCGTTTTGACTCATTGTTTTGTTCGCTGTCAGCGTTATTATCGTTTCAGGACAAAAGAATAAGTGTTTTGTTTTTTTTTTCCCGAGAAAAAAAATATATATATATTTATGCAAGGTATTTCAAATTTCGGTTTATATATTACAGGTTTATTTGAATTTTGTTTCCCTAATTGTGTACTATATAGGAAAGATGAGTTTTGATTATGTACAAATTAGAAGCATGCCATATAAATTAGAAGTACACATTCAGTAATTATGTTTTCAGCTTTAGTGACATACGTTCAACCAACACTGCACCAATATCTGCTGCACCACAAGGTGTAAGTTTGGGTCCATTATTTTGCGGGCCCGTCCCGTCTACATCCTATGGTGGTGTCTCGTTGTCGTCCTCTTCTACGCTGTCGTCATCAACACATTCGGTTCAAGAAGCTACCTGTTCTAATGTGGTTCCATACTCTACAAAAACGGGACTTCTTTTAAAGTATATTAATTGAAAATTAATTTTTTTAATACAATAAAATCGATTTTATTTTTAGCAGCAGTTCAGTTCTACCAACAGCATCAATGACGTATACATCAACGGTGCCCATTGTGTCAAGTGCCAGCGGTCGAGCATCACAGTCACCACAAATCGCTGGTTCTTCAGTGCTGCCAATTAGGATTACTGGAAATTCAATTTCGCCGTATCCTTCACATTCCACAGTCGCCGGTGGGCATGTCTCTGTGGCTAATGGTCCGCCCCCATTTTTCGCTGGACCCGTTTCTTCACAACTGCAGTCTTCTCCACTTACTTCTTTTTCTTTGCCGTCTAATAATAGCTGCTCAATTAGTCATTTGGATTCTACCACATCAGCTGTTATTGCAACAATGACCACTGCGACAACGACGAAATTATCAGTTAGCACTGTGGGAAATACACATACCACAGTAGCAACAGTGTCTAGTTCAATTACACCAACACCTCACCCATTTTCTGCAGAGTCTTTGTTTCAGCCAAGCAAAAGTATAAATGCTTAATGTTTGTAAGATTTAGATATTTATTATGCTTTTCTTAGATGATCAGGCTGATTTATTGCGCCGTGAACTCGATAGTCGATTTTTGGATCGTTCTGGTGTGACCCAACCTTTGCAAACATCTACGGCAGCATATTTACGTCAGGAATTGCACCATCATCAACACCAGCACACACACCTACATCAACATCCACACTTAATGCAAACTATGCCATTGTCAACCACAACCACTTTACTACCCACGTCATCAAATACAGGACAAATCTTTCCACCACCTATATTCAAGGAAATAAACAAAATAACCAATGTTGATCAGCAGTTTTATCGTGCAGGAATAGGATTGCCACTTGGTTATTCGGGCTATAACTCGACAGGTATCCTGCATAATGCCTTGGGTGGACCTACTCCATTTATGCCACCTAACCATTTGACCTCATTTGCTCCTAAAGTAAGTATAAATGTTTCATAACATATGAACTGAACTTAAGCTAGAAAGTGTTAAAAATCTAAAATCTAAAATTAAATTAATTTAGTACCAAATAACCTAAGTAACACATTTCATTGCGTGTTGTGTGTTTTTTAGTCCCTTTGCCTTAAAAAGAGCAAAAGGGAACTAACGGATTTGAGCAAAATCGAAAACTATGTAACACATAAAAATAATCATCGGATACCCCAGAAATTATATATATTATTGATCAGGACGACTAAACGAGTCGATCTAGCCGTGTCCGTCTGTCCGTCTATATGAACGCCTGTATCTAGATTCATTATTTTCGAACGCTATACGAGTTTGTTTTAGATTTTTGAATTTCATCCCCTGACCCCTGCAATACGAAAAAACAATTATTAAGCACAATTTTCAACCGATTTCTCTTTGGCACATAAATTAACTACATCATTCTTGATCTATATTGTAAATCTTATTAAGATTGAACAAAAAACACGGAATTTACATAACATTAGGTATCGCGTTAGAGCGCGGGGGCTAAAAAGAGCATGTGTATGTGTGTAAGCGGAACTAATGGAAATGTGCAAAATCCAAAAGTATGTAACACATAGAAATAATCATCGGAGCCCCCATAAAGTATATTTATTCTTGATCAGGACGACAAGACGAGTTGATTTAGCTATGTCCGTTTGTCCGTCCGTCCGTCTGTATGAACGCCTGTTTCTCAGAGACTACAAGAGCTAGAGCAATTAAATTTTAAACTTAGATCCGTTATTTTCGTAAACTATACGAGTTTGTTTTAGATTTTTGACTTTCCTCCCGTTACCCCCGCAATTCAAAAAAAAAAGGATTTCTAAGCACAATTTTCACCCAATTGAATTTCTTTTTGGCACACATAATTTGACCATTCTTGATCATGTTGTAAATCTGGGTAAGATTGGTCAAAAAAGTGGTTTTATGGAGCCCGGGGGGCGTATGTGTTGCGCGCAAAACAAGAGCTAGAGAAACCAAATTTGGAATCTGAATTTGTAATGTTCGTACGCTATACGAGTTTGTTTTACATATCCGAATTTCCTCGTTTGATCCCGCAATTCAAATAAAATCGACTATAAGAAACAATTTTCAACCGTTCAATTTTTCAAATTGGCGCACATAATAATTAGAGCATTTTTGGTCTACGTTGTGAATTTCGTTAAGTTTAAACAATAAACACGAAAGTTATACGACATTAAGTAACGCGCAACTAGAGCTCCAGTTGGGATGTGAATCTGAACCGGTATTCGATTCGCCAATATTTGAAAGCATCCTTGAAAGAGCCCCCTGCATTTCCGACGTCTTGTTATTGACGTACTCCATGTGTGCATGTCCAGCCTCCTCCATCCATGATTCCAATGGATGCAGTTGCAGCAGCTTCCACTTTTCCTATCTCCTTTCCCACTATTACCAGTGCAAGGTCGTCGGCGGACCCAATTAGATTGCACCCTAAGGATACCTGGATTCTGAGGACCTCGTTCCACAGAAGTGGTCCTAGAACTGATTCCTGTGGAACACCAGCTGTCACCGTGTACCGTTTTGGACCCTTGTCAGTCTCGTACTCCAGCACTCTGTCAGAGAGGTATCTCGTAATGATTTTTATCAGGTTACTGGGTATACCAATTCTAAGAAAAGCATATTTAATGCTCGCCCATCTTGCCGAGTTAAAGGCATTACGTATATCCAGAGTCACAACAGCACAGTTTTCTTTGGAACCCCCTCGCCACCGCACATCATCAATTGCATTAGTGGCGATATTAAAAACTGCCATACTGGGACTCCGATAGCGCTTTCTTTTCTTCTATAACAGTCAACAGCCTATTATAGATTATTTTTTCTAGGACCTTCCCAATTGTGTCCAGCAGACAGATTGGCTGATATCCTGATAGTTCCTCTATGGGCTTATATCCCTTGGGGAGAAGAATAAGGCGCTGCCGATTATATTGCTAGGGAAAAACTCTTTCTACTTAGCATTTGTTGTAAGTTTCCGCAACCTGGTGTAGTAAGAATGGTAAGCTTGAGACCCCTTTTGGGAATGCCATCTGGGCCGGGAGCTTTTACATCACCGAACTGCTTGGCTGCTGCAATTAGCTCTTCCTAGCATATCAGATGCCATGGCTCATTGTCAACGTCGGGGGTTCTCTCCTGTATTTATGTATGCTGAGGGAATAGCGCCGTGACTATATTGATCAATAGTTTTGGTCTTGACGTCTCCTGGCTTCTAATTGCATTCGTGACTACCTTATAGGCAGGGCACCAAGGAATAACCATTTGCACCCTCGCAAATGCTTCTCAAGCATTCGGCTTTGCTAGTCTTTATGACTGCTTAAGCGCTCGCGTGGCCAGTCTAAAATCTTTAAGACGCGTACGGAAGCTTGGACGACCTCGGGCTCTTTGACAGAGTTGCCTTGCTCGCAGACACGTCTTCCTGAGTTGGCTAATGTTCTCCGTCCACCAATAGCAGGGTGTCCCGCGCATGCATGGTTTGCGACTGGGCATAGCTGCGTTGCACGCATCGACTAGCCTCGCAGGTAGATTTTTTTGCCGTGTCATCTGCGCTTACCGGGTTCCACTGACTTTGTAGGAGAAAGTCTTTGAATATCGCGTTGTTGAAACACTCCACTTCTCGCCGTTTACGATTTGCCGTTGTGCTCTACGCCTTTTCCCACCGATTACAAAGAAGATCTCTGTATGGTCGCTAGCCGTGTACTCTTTGCGTACTTTCAAAGCAGTTTCCTGCATAATGAGGACTCAGAAATGTTAGATCAATGATAGATCCCCTTCCGGCCTTCCAGTAAGTGAGTTCATCGCCGGTAGTTGCTACTCCTAGCTCAATCGCTGAGAATTGTTCCATCTGGATGGATCCTCTGGCTCTCGTCTCTTTACTGCCCGATCCGACAGCCTACGTGTTAAAGTCTCCTGTAATCCCTATTGTCGCATGGCCTCGAGCGTTTTCAGTGATGTTCGACAGCATTCGTTTAAACCGTTCCATTAACTGGCAACCCAGCCACTTCCTGGGATCGGCTTATAGGGCTCGCACAGAAGGGCGACGTCGGTGTTGTGTTCTCTGACGGTTTGCCTCAAGACGGACTCTGCCGCATTGCAGTAGTTAAGCTTTAACTGGATGCACTTCATAGTGATTTTTAAGAGAGATAGAGAGAACTTCTAAAAAGAGGGCACCTTTCGCTTCCTGCAATATGTTTCCAGTTCTTGCAAAACATGCATTAAGGGTCTTTGTTACAATCCTTCGCCAGGTGTCCTGCCTTTCCGCACTTTCTGCACGAGTTGGACCTATCAACTTTATTTTTGCAGTGTCTGGCCATGGGACCAAACTCCAAGCGATGTGCAGTCGCATATAAAATCCCATGGTTATCTTTGCAAACAGGCAAGCCATGCAAGGGTGCTTTAGAGACTTGCCAATTTTTAACGGGACGGAGGCCGTACCAGCATTACCCCAGCAGCCATCTCAGCCATATTTCACTCTGCTTACTTAGATGCTGGAATACTGATAACCGTCAGCCCAGGGGTCTTCTGGTTCGTTAGTCGTATCACCGAGTATTACGGCTTGCATCTTGTCGGAGGTTATGAGCTGCCAGAGGAGCCATACATATCTGATTACCAAGTTAATGTTAACCAAGGTGATGTCACCCACTCGAGACAAGTTTTCCAGTAGCTCTTCTGACGTCTTGCCGGAGGTTGCGCGCTGTTTTGACTGCTAAAGAGAGTACTAAGCTAGTCTTATCCAAATCAATGGCGGCCGGAACATTTAGCTTACTAGGGTCAGCTCTCAAGGTAGCAACTTCCCCATGACACATTAGTCGCCTTTTACGACAAGCAATGCCGGCTGAGGTGGTATTCTACAGCCGCTCACCACACGGTGCAACTGTGTGTATGTGTGAGTATGTATGTGTATAGCTGTATATGTAGGCAAAAGGGCTCTAGTAGTCGGGTACACTCGGCTACTGATCTCTTACTTTTTTTTAATTAAAAGACATTTTATATTTTAAATAAATCCAAGACTCTACCGACAAATTGTATAAATTAACCACGTGGTTGATCTTTACGTTCTTTTTAGCCCCTTTGTCTTTTTGTAAAAAAGGAGCAAAGCGGAGCTATTGGAAATATGCAAAATCCAAAAGTATGTAACACATAGAAATAATCTTCGGAGACCCCATAAAGTATATATATTCTCAATCAAGACGACAAGACGAGTTGATCTAGCCCTGTCCATCTGTCTGTCCGTCCGTCCGTCCGTCCGTATGAACGCCTGTTTCTCAGAGACTATAAGAACTAGAGCAACCAAACTTGAAATCTAGATGCGTTATGTTCGTACGCTGTACAAGTTTGTTTTTGATTTTTCAATTTCCTCACCTGACCCCCGCAATTCGAAAAAATCGATTATTAAGCACAATTTTCAACCGATCAAATTTATTTTTGGCACACATCATAATTAGACCGCTCTTGATCTATGTTGTGAATCTGGGTAAGATTGATCAAAAATCTCGGAAGTTATAGATTAGCAAAAGTGGCATTATTTGCCCCGGGGGGGTAATGTAGTGCGCGCAAATTAAAAGCTAGAGCAATGAAATTTGGAACGTAGATTTGTTATGTTCGTACGCTATACGAGTTTTTTTTTGATTTTTTAATTTTCTCCCCTGACCCCCGCAATTTGAAAAAAAACGATTATTAAGCACAATTTTTAACCGATCAATTTTATTTTTGGTACACATCATAATTCGACTATTCTTAATCGATCTTGTGAATTTGGGTACGATTGATGAAAAATCTCGGAAGTTATACATCATCAAAAGTGGCGTTATTGGCCCCGGGGGGGTATAGTAGTGCGCGCAAAATAAGAGCTAGAGCAACGAAATTTGGAACGTAGATTTGTTATGTTCGTACGCTATACGAGTTTGTTTTGGATTTTTAAATTTCCTCGATTTTCAGATACAATTTTCAACCGATCAAATTTATTTTTGGCACACATCATAATTAGACCGCTCTTGATCCATGTTGTGAATCTGGGTAAGATTGATAAAACATCTTGGAAGTTATACATCATCAAAAGTGGTGTTATAGGCCCCGGGGCGGTTTAGTAGTGCGCGCAAAATAAGAGCTAGAGCAACGAAATTTGGAACGTAGATTGGTTATGTTCGTACACTATACGAGTTTGTTTTAGATTTTTCAATTTCCTACCCTGACCCCCGCAATTTGGAAAAATCAATTTTCAGATACAATTTTTAACCGATCAAATTTCTTTTACGCACACATATTAAGTAGACCATTATTCACCCAAGTAGTGAATTTCGTTAAAATTGAACAATAAACACGGAAGTTATACAACATTAAGTACCGGGATATAGAGCGTGGGGGGCTAAAAGGTGCGCGCAATGGCTAAGTACGTGCAGAACTGTGTGTATGTATGAGTATGTGTGTGTGTGGCTGTATATGTAGGCAAAGGGGCTCTCGTAGTCGGGTACACTCGACTACAGACTTCTTACTTGTTTTAGAAAGTAACGTTGCAAAAAAAAAAACAAATAAGAAATCTGTAGTCGACTACGAGAACTCCTTTGCGTACATACACAGACATACACACACATACGCATAAAACAATGCGCAGGAAACAGAGAAGCGAACAGACGCGTGCGTATGCTATAGGTAAATTTTTAGTGTTTTCAGCTAAAATAACAACAAACAAAAGGTGTTTTTATTGCACATAGACACATGTAATCTAGAATACTTACTGTGCTCGAGGTTGGTGGCACCCTATTCCAACGTCGTGATCCCTGGCTAGTATTCCTGGGTGAGGGGTCGGTGGACGATATTGTCTTTTTTTCTTTTTTCCATTTTAATTGGGAAATTGTGCACTTGCTGCTGATCTAGCAATGAGCTGTGCACAGTGTTAGAAACTGTCACAGATATGTTATATTAGCTGCATTGCATAGCAGCTATCAATCGATTACTGCTATGCAAACTACGTATTGTAAGTGAGCTCGATTATTATAAGCGCGAAATATAAATTTAAATTTAAATTTAAATTGAGTCGCGATTAAGCTGTGCCAATCTTTAGCAATTGCAATTGAAAGATATTGCCCATAACTTCAGGGTCCCAGCGCACTACTGTGTATAAGATAAACGAACTGACCAATTTACAACCCCTCCCCAGGCTCTGGGGTCCGAATCGGAGCGGGCTAACTCCCAGCGGTTAAACGCTAAAGTTCATCGAGGGATTATCTGGCTATCGAGGAATTGCCTGGTGCATCTAAAGTTATAAGATAGGCACCAGGAGAGTACAACGTTGCAAGACGAGCCTTTTGCAACCCGGCAGACACACTGGGGAAGATAGTGGTACCACGAACACGCTAGCTAAACGGAGTAACGGCACATATCACTCTCAAAAGACAAAGGGAGTCCATGGGCAAGCAAAGGAAGAAACTCCACGTAAAAAGAAAAGACACCAGGCCCAGAGTAGCGGCATTGATGGTATTGTTAGTCCAAGCGATGCAGAATGCACTTTTACCCAGCCAGGGCTGGTCAAAGCTTAAAACTCGGCAGCAGAAGATCGAACCGATGCAATAAGAAGTGTTTCCTGATCCCTTGCTCATTGTTGCTTGGACGAGCTAGGGTCGGATCGCTTTTGACCATCTTTAATATATATATTATTAGCTCGTCCAAGCAACGATGTGCAAAGGATCAGGAAAACGCTAAAAGGCGATCTGCAGCTTCGCTAGGCAAAAACCCGGTTCATATCGTGAGCGTGTTGAGGGTAGCTGTGCACGCAAGAGTGGGTAATTTGTATATATAAATATAGATGTAACTTTGATCCCAGTGTTAAGCTAAATGCCTTCACTTCTATAATCTAAGAGCTGATCGACTATACAAAGGGTCGCGCAAGCGCTGTTATAGCTGGCGATTTTAATGCCTGGGCAGAGGCCATGCGCTGTTGGAAATTATCGCACTTATTGAATTGGCGTTCTTGAATACTGGAAACGAACACACTTTAAGTCGAACAGGCAATGGTTCGATCGTCGACCTTACATTTGTAATTGTGTAGCTTTTTGTCAACACACAATGGCAAATAAGCAAAATTTACACTGCAATCGATCACGTCGTTACAATCTATTCTATTGGCGACTGTGCTCAAAGACAAACTTCCCCATAATGTCATATAAAGCAATACGGAGTGAATACATTTAACCAAATATTTGTGGATACAATTCGAGCGCTGACTTTTGGAATATTCTGAGATCGGAGCTATTAAACTTGCTGCGCAAGTTACGGAATCCTGTAATGCTAGTTTGGAGAGAATTTAGGCGGCATCATGTACCTGGCTATTGGTGAAATGAGCATATTGCCAACGCCAGAGACGAGTGTCTCTGGACAGAGTCGCACTACATTTACGGCTAGACAGTAGGAATACCGATTAGCGAGGTGTGAGCTAAAAGTGGCAATTGGCAAAAACAAGCGGCAGCACTTCCTACAATTGTGCGATTCTACAAAATACGACCCATGGGGAAAGGCCTATAAATTGATCGATAAGCGGCTTAATGCTGGTAGTTACGGTTTGCCAACTGCACCCACCGAACTAAAGACCATCGTGGAATCCCTCTTCCCTAATATACCAGCTCTGCAGAACAACGCCCAACTTTACATCAAGTGCACAGTGCGAGCAGTACTTACGATGTTTATATCGACGACCTGCAGTCATGTGGCAGCCTTAATCCCGGTAAGCCTTTAGACCCGGATAGAATCCCAAACAATGCTCTGATGATTGCCTTATTCCTGCACCCTTCGGAAGTTACAAAGCTCTTTAGTAGCTTGCTAGGAGTTTTTTCATCCCAATGAGCCTTCTTCATACATTCCAATCTGTCTTCTGAACACAGTTGGCAAAGTCATTGAGAAGATCATTTATTCCAGGCTGGAACAGGCTATTAATGAGTCACGAGGCCTAGTTCCTAACCAATTTTGCTTCCGGAAAGCGAGGTTAACGTTAAATGTCATCAGCAACGTCGGCAACATAGCTGCTAAGGCGTTCGAAGGCACAATATAGGCTGGAGGTGCAAAGAAGTATTGCCTTATAGTCACACTCGACGTTAAAAATGCTTTTAACACGACGATATGATACGTCATACTGAATGCTCTGATCAGCTTTGGTGTCCTCAGAATACCTCAGAAATGTTACCAGGAGCTATTTTTCTGAGAGAGTGGTCCAATTCAACACAAGCGAAGTGCTAATTCGCTCGGCAGAACCTTATGTACTACTGGCAGTAGACTGATGCCTTGGTAATTTTCCCGTAGCGTGGCATCACCCTTCTTCAGGAAAGGGCAGATCAAACCAAGGTTCCAGTCATCGGGTATGCTCTCCACAAGCCATACATTGCGTAGGAGTTGATGCATACACCTTAACTTCCCTTCCCTTGGCCCTGTACGCCATAATTACTGCTGTCCGGGTAGCTACAGATTGAAGTGTTCGCCTATACCACGCGTCCTTCGCTCTAGATGCTTCTCGGCATCCATGGTCGTACCATGGATTCCTTGTAGGGGGTAGTTTGAATCCAAGTACTTCTCCCGCCCAACCTCGTTGAGAGTGCGGTATGTGCGACCACATATTACTCGCATTTTCGGGCCTCGAGATTGTTTGCCTCAGTAGAACACAGATTCGTGTGGAGAATTTCTCCTTCTTCCGTTGTAATTGCAGCTTACCGATGTCCAGCTTTCTTGACATACTTCGACGTGTGATTTTCGTTACACATAGCCGTGCGCGAACCTTAGCAGCAAGGTAATTGTCTGCGTCTATATTATGAACCCGACATGTTCGCACATCAAGTATGTTAGACGCATGCCTTGCATCGGTGATAACATGATCGATCTGATTACACGTCAGTCGATCACGGGACAGCCAGGTTGCCATGTGTATATCAATGTGGAGAGATTCTGTACTACTTAGTACCATATTATGCGCCGGTGCAAAGCCTATTAACCTAAGACCATTGCTCGATGTAGACTTATGTACGCTTTGCTGCCCGACGGTTGCACCAAAGACACACATATTGTAGGTATTCCATATGACGTGGATATAGTATCAGCCAACTTGCAACTGAGTGAAGTGCAGGAGGCATGTAACGAATCAAATTAACGTTTTTATGGATGGTTAGCGGCACCAGGTTTGGAGTTGGCGACCCATAAAACAATAGCTAGAAACTGTGCAGATCAAGGTAGGCGATACCCAGGTAACATCGAAACAGGCAACAAAGTATCTCGGAGTCATGCTTGACACGAGAATGTTTTTTAAGGAACACCTACTTTACTTGCAAAACGGAAACAGACTCAACGCACTGGGTTTTTGAGAATCATGCTCAACACGCGTGGCCGAAGCAACAGGAGCGTCGTTTTCTGGTGAGCGTCAACAAAGCTACAATCTTATAGGCAGAACGATGAAAGTGACGTCATTTAGCCGATGAGTGCGCGTAACTTATCGGCTCTACGCTATTGGAGTTAGCTGCGCCTTCAGAACAATCTCTGATGACGCAGTTCTTGTTATTGTGAGCATGGTACAAATCGACGACTTTACCGTTAAAGCAAAGGTGACCCTAGCGCCCAACCATGGAACGGGTCATGCAACCTCGCGCGCCGTAGAAAGGCAACAGAGCATTAAACGTTGGCAGCTACGCTGGGAAAGCTCCCAAATCTTGGTGTGTAGCTAGGACGAAGACATGACGAAGTTAACTTCTACCCAACACAGCTTCTGTCTGCCATTGGCTGCTTTTGGAGCTACTTGAAGCGCTTTAGTCACGATAATTCAGAGGAATGTCCTAATTGTGGGGAGGCGGTGGTCGACGATGCGCATCACGTTACATTCAAATGCGACCGTTTGTCTGCAGTAAGATGGAACCTTCAGAGTGCAATTGGAAGACGTATCACGGTGGAAATCCTTATACCCCTATTGCTGGAGTCGCCGGAGAAATGGAAGGCAGTCAGTTTTTACGGAAGCAGAGCAACATAGAAGACCGCCATGAAAACGTGGAGAGTAAGCGTTTTTGAAGCAATGCTTTACGGCTGTACCACAAACAAATGTCAACTCCTCCACGTAAATTGTTAAATTGTTAACTAATTGTAATTATTGATAGTTGTAAATAAATCAATACAAAAAACAGTAATACACACAATGCTACATGCACTTTGAGGTCATCACGCAATACTTAATGTTGAATAACTTCCGTATGTTTTATTCAATCTTAACCCTTGTCGAGACCAACGGTCTGATACCCTTAGTCGGGACCAATGGTGCCTGGCTAGGCATGTATTTACATGTATTTACATACATTTGTATGGAAATATGGGTTGTATTTACGCTCATATATGTACAACATAGATACATTTTTTAAATGTCTTACTTCTCGATTTGGTTTGGGCATACTCTAAACTACATGAAAAAGTAAAATGAAACTCGTATGTGGCTTTTAAAATGAAATACGACGCATTCCTTTTCGTCGCATTTTTTTGATTTATTTAGGGGCATATGAATCATTTTTGAGCGATTTTTCAATTGATTTTATGATGATAGGTCCTGAGGAATACAAAAAATAAACATATGTTATCAATTTTCGAATGCTGTTGACAAACTGGATTTGAACATTTAGAGCAGAAAAATCGAGTTTTACGACGCAATTGATCGCTTTCTTGCAAACAAAGTCTGCAATCTTTTCTTCCTTTGAGTGTGTCAGCACCTTTTGATGTTGAAGCTACTAATCGTGATGGGATGTTCATTAATCGACCGAAAAAGGATTCAAAAGCCAAACGACAAGATAGATATTTGATGACATTGGCATTGTTCATACGATTTTCCATACAAATGTATGTAAACATATAGTGCCTAGTCAAGCACCATTGGTTCCGACTAAGGTGTAATTTTTTAATATCTCTTTTTCGTCATTTTCGATGCGATATCCTTGAATAATTTTTCTTAATTATAGACCCAATAAAATTTTAGGAAGCTACCTGGAAGCGCAAGTCGTTTGCTACACTCTTAATATATATAAATAACATTTAAAAACAAAATATGCCTGGCTAGAACCATTAATCTCGACGAGGGTTAACGAACGTTAATCAATAATGCCCAAGTTATTATGTTTACCAAGATGAAATTTGAAAATTGTGTATAATATTGCGTAAATACCGACTTTTTTGATCAATCTTACCCATAGATCAAGAATGGTCTATTTATGATGTGTGTCAAAAAGAAATTTCATCGGTTGAAAACTGTGGTTAGTAATAAATTTTTAAAAAAATCTAAAAAAAAACTCGTATAGTGTACGAAAATAACGAATCTAGATTTAAAATTTGGTTGCTGTAGCTCTTATAGTCTCTGAGAAGCAGTCGTTCATACAGATGGACAGACGGTCATGGCTAGATCGATTCGTCTTGTCGTCCTGATCACGAATATATATGTTTTATGGGGTCTCCGATGATTATTTCTATTGTGACAAGGCGTGGTTTTGATGCCGAATACTTCGGTTGATGCTGTAAACTCTTACATCCAATCGAATATGAAATTGTCAAACTTTATCAAAAAAAAAAAAAAAAGACTGATTTTAAAAAACTAAATATTTCGGTGAAGAAATTTGATTTTAATTATGTCATGGAAATATCCTCTTTTTTCCGGCTGATGTTTTCAACACACTCTGTTGCAAAACTTTCGGGCCCAAAGATCTAGTTATACAAGAGTTTGTTCCCATTAATCGAAATCGGCCTCCGATTGTGCCGCCACGAAATGTTAACGGCGTTCCATCTTTTACTGAAACCTGGTTAAAGCCCGAAAATGCCGATTTATCTATTTTCTGTAATGTATACATGTGTTTCAGACAAGACCGTTCACTTCGCCTTGGTGGTGGCGTACTAATTGCTCTTCGCGCTAGTCTTCCATCTCAGTCAATAGTCATTGACAGTTCTTCTAATATTGAATTTACGGCTGTAAAAATCAATATTAATATTATCAACCTATTTGTAACTTGTTCCTACATTCCTCTTCATTCGGATTCTGCAATTTATTTCAAAAATTTGTCCGTTATCCGTTCTATCTCGTCCGAGCTTTCTAGCAACAATTACTTGCTTGTTTTTGGCGATTTACTACCACTAATGTTGTGTCACCAGTAAGTGTCAATGAATTTATTGAGTCTTTATTAGAATTATCAGTCTGTCAGGTTAATGCTGTCCGTAATTGTAATGGACGTTTACTTGACCTTATTTTTGCATCGGAGTCATTTAATGTTACAATAGAGCAAACTTGTGCTCTTGTTGTTTCTGAAGATTGCTACCATCCAACTTTAAAAATACTTCTTGAGTTGCCTACTTTAGTAGAATCATCTTCGTTTAGCTCTGGGGTTAAATTTAGGTGTTTTAAAAAATGTAATTTTTCTAAACTTAATGTACTTATATCCAAAACTAACTGAGCCCCTTTATACGTTTGTTCTGACATTAATAATATTTTAAATAAACTTTTTGATTGTTGCGTACTTTTGGTGCTCCATAAGAGGAACAAGTAAGAAGTCTGTAGTCGAGTGTACCCGACTACGGGAGCCCCTTTGCCTACATATACAGCCATACACACACATACTCATACATACACACAGTTCTGCACGTACTTGGCCATTGCGCGCGCCTTTTAGCCCCTCACGCTCTATAGCGCGGTACTTATTGTTGTATAACTTCCGTGTTTTTCGTTCAATTTTAACGAAATTCACAACGCAGATGAAGAATGATCTACTTAAAATGTGTGCGAAAAATAAATCTTATCGGTTAAAAATTGTACCTTATAATCGTTTTTTTCGATTTGCGGGAGTCAGGGGAGGAAATTTGAAAATCAAAAACAAACTTGTATAGCGTACGAACATAACAAATCTACGTTCCAAATTTCGTTGCTTTAGCTCTTATTTTGCGCGCACTACTATACCCCCCCGGGGCCCATTACAGCCACTTTTGATGATCTATAACTTCCGAGATTTTTGATCAATCTTACCCAGACTTACAACATCGATCAAGAATGATCTAATTATGATGTGTACCAAAAATAAATTTGATCGGTTGAAAATTATGCTTAATAATCGTTTTTTTCGATTTGCGAGGGTCAGGGGAGGAAATTCAAA
>JBAMBS010000896.1:0-24504 GCA_037044455.1 Zygothrica quintamaculata | reverse complement strand
AACCAATACGGCCAGCAAGGAAAACAACTCGACTGTAACTGTTAATGCCTCCAATGGCAATGGCAATGGCAATGGCAGTCAGACGCATGTGAAATCAGCTGTCACCCCACTGGGCGCCAACAAGCCCTTCTCCAAGATAACGGTACACAATGTGCTCAGCGAGAGTGGCGCCAATGCGTTCGCACAGCATATTAGTAATCGTATTCTGATTACTAATATGCTGCTGCAACGCATTGGCGCCACTCTCGCTGAGCACATTGTGTACCGTTATCTTGGAGAAGGGCTTGTTGGCGCCCAGTGGGGTGACAGCTGATTTCACATGCGTCTGACTGCCATTGCCATTGCCATTGCCATTGGAGGCATTAACAGTTACAGTCGAGTTGTTTTCCTTGCTGGCCGTATTGGTTTTCGGTGGAGGCGGAGATGCACTAAAGCTTAGAGCAGCCATTTGGGATTAGGCTTATTGAATAAATTTGATTTCGAAACCTCTTATAGTTCGTAATGCAATGTAAAATTCTGGTCAGTTGAGTCACTGTTAGGGTTTGTAGACAGTTATGCCGCCTTTATGTCGCTATATATGCTGGATTTTCTTGTGATCTGATTTTTTTCAATGCGAAATATTTGTCAGTTAAGACACCGTTAGGATTTGTAGACAGTTATGCCGCCTTTATGTCGCTATACATGCTGAATTTTTTTGCTAGCTCACATTATTTTCTATTAGCTAACTGATTTTTTCGCAAGCGTACAATCAATGCGAAAATGTCGAAAATATTTACGAATAATTAATTAATTTAATTTGCATTTAATATATAAAAGATACAAATGAATGTACTTATGCTGATTTCTTGAGACCAACAATTAAGAAATATATAAACATTATCTATAATACAAGAACCGCGGTAATTCGAAATTTTCTTTGTTCAGCCTCGTTAAATGGAAACCTCGGTAATTCGAAATCCCGCGTAATTCGTAAAAAACCTGATCCCCGTGGCATTACGAATTATCGGGACTCGACTGTATATAAAACATACTAAATTCATCATATGCTTGATTGTTTAATTTAAATAATTTAATTTAATAATACGGTCATGTCCAGGATTGGTAGAAGGTACAATATTCTCAATATTACTAAAATGAATTTGATTTTTTATTTCCTCGAACCGTTTGTGTGGCATTTCATTATACCCTGCAGACATTCCAATACCTTAGGATCAGTATTTGCGTACATTAGGTAAGCGTCCAATAGAAATCAGTATCATGACCACCAATTGACGCATTTTCAAAGACGAGATATTGAAAATGGAATTTATATTGTGTTGATGATCATAAAGATTTGTTTCATATCTTATTTCTTCAAAAAAAGATTTAGAAAATAAATAGAACATGTAATCAACCTGCAGCTCAAGCGCCTTTATTTCTAAAGGTAATGCAGTATTTCCATAAAACTGCATTTACAGCTCATCGGAAACCAATTTTCTCCGTCTCCAAAAAAGTCTTGACTTTTGATAGATTTTATCGGAGTGATTATGAATTGAAGATTTAACCAAATCTTCAGACCCACTTTCACCTAAGCTTCTTATTTCAAATACGTATAGACAGTATTTGCTCTTACTATCAGTAAAAATATCCATATAATCTTAGCTTTTTCTTAGCTCATTTATATTTCCGTTTTCAGACATATTTCTTGAATTGAAGTGGACAAATACCTTGTCTGTTCTAATAAAAATTAGACAAACAAAGTACATCGAAAATCCCCACATTACATAGCCCCAAACACAAATATAACGAAAAGTGTTATTCTAATATGTTAAAATTCTTTTATGTCAAAAGCCCCTTTGTTGCAGATCTGCAACACAGCTAAATAGCTGAATTTCTCGGGTTCTAATGGACCAATTTCCACAATTCGACAATATATTAAAAATAGAATATTTACCTGTTAACAATTTCTAATAGTTTTAATTAAAAAAAATTGTTTTTTATTAATTTATATTTTTGGGTTATTTGGCATAATTAAGAGTGACCAGAATTTTTTAGCCCCTTTGCCTTTTAAGTCCCTTTGCCGTTTGTAAAAAAGAATCAAAGCGGAGCTATAGGAAATGTGCAAAATCGAAAAGTATGTAACACATAAAAATAATCATCGGAGACTTCATAAAGTATATATATTCTTGATCAGGACGACTAGCTGAATCGATCTAACCCTGTCCGTCTGTCTGTCCGTCTGTCCGTCCGTCCGTCCGTCCGTCCGTCCGTCCATCCGTCCGTCCGTCCATATGAACGCCTGTTTCTCAGGGACTATAAGAGCTAGAGCAACCAAACTTCAAATCTAGATTCGTTATGTTCGTAGGTTATACGAGATTGTTTTTGATTTTTGGATTTCCTCCCCCGACCCCCGCAATTCGAAAAAAACGATTATCAAGCACAATTTTCAATCGATCAAATTTATTTTTGGTACACATCATAAATAGACCATTCTTGATCCATATTGTAAACCTGGGCAAGATTGATAAAAAATCTCGGAAGTTATACATCATCAAAAGTGGCGTTATTGGACCCGGGGGGGTATAGTAGTGCGCGCAAAATAAGAGCTAGAGCAACGAAATTTGGTAGTAGATTTGCTACGTTCGTACGCTATACGAGTTTGTTTTACATTTTCGAATTTCCTCCCCTGACCCCCGCAGTGCGAAAAAGAAAAATTGTACCTTATAATCGATTTTTTCGACTTAAACAAACTCGTATAGCGTACGAACATAACGAATCTAGATTTAAAGTTTGGTTGCTCTAGCTTATAGTCTCTGAGAAACAGGCGTTCATACAGACGGACAGTCGGACGGACAGACGGACGGACAGAGGGACAGACTGACAGACGGACGGACGGACAGACGGACAGACGGACATGGCTAGATCAACTTGTCTTGTCGTCCTGATCAAAAATATATATACTTTATGGGGTAACTGATGATTATTTCTATGTGTTACATACTTTTCGATTTTACACTTTTCCAATAGCTCCGCTTTGCTTCTTTTTTACAAAAAGGCAAAGAGGCTAAAAAAGTTATATCGGTTGAAAATTGTGCTTAGCAATCGTCTTTTTCAAATTGCGGTGGTCAGTGGAGGAAATTGAAAAATATAAAATAAACTCGTGTAGCTTACAAAAATAACGAATCTAGTCTTAATTTGGTTGGTCTAGCTCTAATAGTCTCTGAGAAACAGACGTTCATACGGACGGACGGACAGACGGTCAGAGAGACAGACGGACATGGTTAGATCGACTCGTCTTGTGTACAGCTTGGAATTTTAGAGATACTTTATTGCTATTGATGCGGTCAACCATCGATGAACACGTCCAATAGTTTCGTTGCATGCCTCCTGCACGTCGTTCAGTTGCTTTGAGACTGAAACTATGGCTACTTTATCTGTGAAGCCTACGATGTGGGTATATTTTGGCAGAACTAAGTTATGTTTCATAGCAAAGAGCATAAAACTGATCCTTGCGGGAAACCAGCGGGTACCTGATTGTGACGCTAGCCCTTTGCTTGTGCTGAACGGGACCAATTTCTCTAAAAAATAACTTCTGATTACATTACAAGCTAGTCCGAGCATCCAATACGATACAATACTTTTTTTCACCTCCAGCCCATCCAGTGCATTCGATAGCCTTTAGCAGCTATGTTCACGCCAGAGCTGATTGCATCTATCGTTGGGCTCGCTTTCCAGAAGCCAAATTGGCTATGCCTTGTGACTTATTAATAGCTTGTTCCAGCTTGGAAGAAATGATTTTCCGAAAGACTTTGCTACCTCTGTTGAAAAGACATATTGATATATATGAAGAAAGCTCTTTTGTCAGCTTTCAAAACAATATTTTGCATTTCCGACATGAATGGAAGCACTCCTTCTAGTAATCAGCTACTAAAAAGTTTTACCAATTTCGAAGATGCAAAAATAAGACAATCTTCAAACCCATGTTTGTGATTCCATCCGGCCCTGTGGCCTTACCGGGCTTAAGGCTGCTAGTCAAGGCTGCGGTTGAAACATCGTAGATACAGCTCGTTGCGCTTGATGTGACGTTGGAGGGTTATTCTCCAGAGCTAATCAATTGGGGATGAGGACCTCTACGATGGTTTTTAGTTTGCTGTTTTACCAACTTATAGGCATTCTCCATGGGTCATATTCTGCACAATCGCAAAATTTTATAATGTGTTCCCGCTTGATTTTGTGCATTGACCGCACGCTTTGATAATTGGTACTCCTGCTATCTATCGGTAAATGTAGCGTGACCATGTGAACGTCGGCAGGTATATGATACCTTCAAAATTCCTTACATTTCTCAAAACTAGCAATTCGGGCTTCCTAAGTGATGCAGCAAGTTGTTAGCCTCGTTCCGGGAATCTCCCAGTGTACTCACCGTTTGAATTGTACCAACAAATATCCGTACCTGTAATATGAGCCACAATACTTAACAGCGTTTCTACACCTTGTTGCCACATACCCAAGCTCATGGCATTTAAAACTATGTTTTGGCTGAACGATTTGGTTTATGTAGCCAATAACCCAGCCGTTTCGTATACTTCACTGGTGTACTAACACCTTCACGGTGGCTACCGGAAAATCTTGACGCCCCTCAGCTGCCCTGAGGATCTTCACAATGTCGACTGTAATGTGTTCATCCTTATGCTCGAATTTTACCGCATCGAGAAAATCCTCTTTCGTGACCAAGCTCTCAGATCTCGATTAGTGAAGTTTCTGTAAATGCGTTTACTGCCAACGGCATACAGCTTTCTTCAACTTGCTCACGCTGTGATCCCCAGCTCACCTTTAAGCGTTTTCCTAATCCTCTGCACATCGTTGATTAGATGATCTAGGGTCAGATCGCTTTTTACCATCTTTAATGTATCACCAAAGCTGTTTTCGCCAACAGTTATTGTTCCACCGTTCTGCTGCCGGGCTCCAACTTTTGACTAGCCCTGGCTGGGTAAAAGACGATTTGATAGTTTGGCTATCACACGATTGACTATTAATATCATCTTTGTTGGTACATTGGTCCTGAGGTCTTCTCTTTTCATTTGTCTTTTGGCAGTGATGTGTTCCGTTACTCCGTTTAGTTGGCGTGTCCGTGTTACCACTGTATCGAAGCTGTGAGTAGTGGTCTGTTTCCCACGATCTTTACCAGCTTGCATAGCACCAGCTAGTTCTTCAACAGCCTTTTCCAGGTTCACCACTGTGAAGCATTTGTCACGCATCGAGGTGGTTACATGCTTTTCGTCCTCCACAGATTGAGGACGAAAAGCTTAGTAGGGCTAACCTTATTTGAGCAATTGCTTCACCTAGTATTTTATGACATGTCACGAACAGAATAGATGGTGACGAGACCCTCTGTATCTGCGGAGTATTTATTTGAAACGGCGAATGCGTCTTGCATTGTTATTCGGTCTTGGCGGCTAATTTAATAGCTCCAGTTTTACCAGGCAATCCCTCGATGGCCAATGACTTAGCCGCTAGGAATTAGACCATTCCGATTCCGTCCGCAGCGGTGGTGTTAGAAATCGGTCAGGTCCTTGATCTTAAACACAGTAGTGCGATGGGAGCTTGGAGTTTTAAGCAATATATTTTAATTTTATTTAAACTTAGGTTTAAATTTAAATTGAGCGCTAACAAGAAGAATAGTAATTTTTACTGGAACTTGTTTTTATAGCACTAATCGATCGATAGCTGATATATCTGCGACAGTTTCCAATACTGTGCACAGTTGATTGCTAGATCATCAGCAAGTGAAAACAATTTCCCTATAAGACAAGAAAAAGAAAAATAAGCATTCTCGGCCACATACCCCTCACCAATGAACATTAGCCAGGTATTAGGACTTTGGAATATGGGTACCACCAATAGCTTGCCGTCAAACTCAATCACAGTAAGTAGTTCAAGATGACATGTGTATGCAATGAAACTCATTTTGTTAGTCCCTTTGCCTTACAAAACAGCAAAAGGGAACTAATGGATTTGTGCAAAATCGAAAAGAATGTAACAGATAGAAAAAATCTTCGGAGACCCCATAAAGTATATATATATTCTTTATTCGGACGACAAGACGAGTCGATCTAGCTATGCCCGTCTGTCCTTCGGTCTGTCTGTCCGTCCGTCCGTCTGTCCGTCCGTCTATCCGCCCGTCTGTCCGTCCGTCTGTCCGTCCATCTGTCCGTCCGTATGAACGCGAGTTTCTCAGACACTATAAGAGCTATCGCAACCAAATTCAAGATTCTTTATGTTCGTACGCTATACGAGTTTGTTTTAGATTTTTGAATTTCTTCCATTGATCCCCGCGATACGAAAAAGAACGATTATTGAGCACAATTTTCTTTTATTTTCTTTTTGCCACACATAATAATTAGAGCATTTTTGATCAACATTGTGAATTTTGTTATGTTTTTATAATAATAACGGAATTTATACAACATTTACTATCGCGCTATGGCTAAGAACATGTAGAACTGTATGTAAGGCTGTGTATGTAGGCAAAGGGGCTCTTGTAGTCGGGTACACTCGACTACAGGCTTCTTACTTGTTCTCTTTCAACACATGAGCTTTTCGTTTTACAACACATTTTTTCAATACAGAGCCCATGAGCTTTTCGTTTACTCAATACAGAGCCCCCCGCCCGCGTTTAAGCGATTCAGACTCTGATTATGATTATCGCATTCAAGTTCCAGCGCCAAGACATATTACCATTACCGATTACCATTAGGTTTCCATAAGCATGGATGCCGAACAGCTTAGGGCAATGGAGCAAGTGGCTGTTAGTAGTACATTCGCTGAACAAGCGGCTGCCAATCAACAAAGAGAACAGACACTCTTAGAAACAATTAACCAGTTATCTGAGGAAGTTCCGGCCACACGTATCTCTGCAGCGTAAGGTGCAGGTTTATACTCCAATAAGAATAAGTGATGACATACGCTGTAATGAGCCAGTCGATGCCGTCAAAAGTTTACCTGAGTTTGTCGGGGTACAAGGGTCTTATGTATCTTGGAGGCAGGCGGCACTAGCTGCTTATGATATATTCAACCCTTATATTGTTAGCTCACATCATTATCAGTCCATTTTAATCATTAGAAATAAAATCAGAGTTCCTACTGATGCGGTATTGGCTTCGTTTGACACTGTATTATATTTTGAAGCTATTATAAGTCGCCGTGATTTCACATAAGTGACAAACGTCCAATATATGTAATTGAACGAGAATTGGGTATATTAAGACAAGGCAATCTACCTCAATCACAGTATTACGACGAAGTAGAGAAACATCTCACTTTATTGACCAACAAGGTTAACATGTCTTACGAACCAACCATGGCAAAGGCTCTTTGTGAAAAATTGATGAAATGATGACGGGTTGCAACTTTTCATTTCGGGGCTTAAGCGCAGTCTCACTGACGTCCTCTTTGCAGCCAAGCCCAAAGACTTACCCTCTGCTTTAGCTTTAGCGCTAGAGATTGAATCAAATCACGAGGGATATGTGTTCGCGACAAATTTTGCAATGAACCTTGATGATACAGACCGTAGGTCCACAAATAGCGAAGTTCAGAATCGTCAGCAAAAGATATATTCACAGCAGAAAGATTCAGCGGCCAATGATATGAAAAGTACACATTTTAGAAAACAAGGCAGATCTCAAGTTCAGTCCGATCACAAAATCGGTGGACATCGAGGTGGTGGCAGCTCACAAGTCCCCATGGATACTGACCCATCCGTATCACGAGCACTTCAGCCTAACCAAGCGACAGCGGCTAAATCATATCTCGCAACACGTAAGAGAGCGGACAGAGTCGTATTGCTTTAGCGCAAATCAATGACGATGCCAGCGGTTATGAGTCGGACCCCATCAAATTCTTAGGGGTACGTCCCTGCTGCCGGTTATCACACGAAGAGTAGCGGGACGTTACGGACGCTTCTAAAAATTTCATTCGGACGTGTGGGCGGCTGAAAGCGTTCGTCCCGTTAGCTCAATACTCAATACATGGTATAACCAAAATTACCCAGAAATGTTTTGCATCAATGTTTAATTTTAAAGTAACATTCTTCATCATACCACATCTATCAATGTTTGATGGAATCATAAGCCTTGACTCTTTATTTTGATTCCGGCCAGCTCAGATGGGGCGCGGAAGTCGTACAAATTTCGTTTCATACTTTGATCCGATGGGAGAAGGAGCGCCTTCTTAAAAGTCCTAACGGACAGTCCCCAATGAGGCACTAACGTACAATACGTCTGAAGTTGCCAGTAGTAGGACGTTATATGAAGAACCGATTTCCGCCAGACTTTACCCATATCCCATGGGGGCAACTGATTTCGTAAACAAAGAAATTCAGAATTTGCTGAAGAAAGACATTATTCAAAAGTCGTTCTCCCCTTATAATAACCCCGATTGGGTGGTACATAAGAAAAACACTGACGAAGCAGGCAATCGAAACAAAAGGTTGGTCATGGATTTTTGCAAGCTCAACGAACACACAGTTTCCGACAACTACCCCATGCCAAACATCTCTATGATATTGGGAAACCTTGGCAAGGCCAAGTATTTTTCCACATTCGATCTCAAGTCCGGATACCACCAAATCATACTAGCAGAGCGTAATCGAGAGAAGACTTCTTTCTCAGTCAATGGTGGGAATTATGATTTCAAAAGACTCGCTTTTGGTCTGCAAAATGCGGCTGGCATATTTCAGAGGACCATTGATGATATCCTGCGGGAACAGATAGAGAAATTTTGAAATTATTCTCAGAAAATAAAGAGTCCCATATATCTCACGTAAACTGGATTTTCTAAAGCCTTCATTATGCGAATAAGTGTGTGACAGCCGAAGAATCAGGTTTGCTTAAAAGAAAAGTGTGAAATTTCTGGGATTCGTCGTCCCAAGCGAAGGTACAACAACAGACCCAGAAAAAGATAAAGCTTTTCCGGATTACCCAGACCCCAAAAATGTATATGAAGTCAGGTCTAGTAGCAGATTCTTTATCCAGACAACAGCTTAACGCTCTAGACGAGGGAGATGCTTCGCTTACTTGGACCATTGAAGCAACGGAAAAGCCGTTAAAGTGCTTTCAAAACCAAATAGTCCTAGATGAGGCCCGATACCCGTTGACACGCAGCTGCGTTCTGTTTGGGAACAAAAGGCGAGACTCTATCAGTTTCACATGCAAGGAGTCTCTGCTTAATGTACTGATGGACGTGATCGTGCCAAAAGGCATAAACGCCTTTTACTGTGACCTGCATACCCTTGCAATGATACAAGACGAGGTAGTCAGAAGATTCCCAGCCACTAAGTTTCACTACTGCAAAAATCGCGTCTCAGACATTTTTGGCATTGGGGAAAGGCGAGAGATTCTTACCATGGATCACAACAGGGCTTACAGGTCGGCAGAGGAAAACGTTAAACAAGTCCTCGGAGAGCAGTGATGTGCCGCGTAGACTACACCGTGTAGAGTACACAATTGCCGACAATTACGCGTCGCCAATGTTGAATTTCGACACGTCGACAATTGATTAAATACAGATTATATTATTTTCTTAGTTTTTATTAAGTAAATTAAAATCAAATTAAAAATAAACTTAATGTATGAAATTTATATCTTATTATATTATAAATATACTATATATAAGTTGACTCAACATCAATCTCTTCATTGACATCCTCCATTCTCAAAGAATAGTACACATATAAAAGTTTTTTCGACCTTGCAAATGAGAGCCGATTTCTGGGGCTTGTGTGCCCAGCTTGAAAACATACGTTCAATTTGCGCGGAAGAAGCTGGTATCTGTAAAAGTTTTATCGCTAAACTAGAAAGATTTGGGTATTTGATTTTTGCCAAGCTCCAGAAAGCAAAATATTCAAAATTACCCCAAATCTTCTAGTTTAGCGATAAAACTTTTACAGATACCAGCTTCTTCCGCTCTAATTGAACGTATGTTTTCAAGCTGGGCTCACATTCACACAAGCCCCAGAAATCGGCTCTCATTTGAAAGGTCGAAAAAACTTTTATATGTGTACTATTCTTTGAGAATGGAGGATGTCAATGAAGAGATTGATGTTGAGTCAACTTATATATAGTATATTTATAATATAATAAGATATAAATTTCATACATTAAGTTTATTTTTAATTTGATTTTAATTTACTTAATAAAAACTAAGAAAATAATATAATCTGTATTTAATCAATTGTCGACGTGTCGAAATTCAACATTGGCGACGCGTAATTGATACACGTCGACAATTGTGTACTCTACACGGTGTAGTCTACGCGGCACATCACTGCTCTCCGAGGACTTGTTTAACGTTTTCCTCTGCCGACCTGTAAGCCCTGTTGTGATCCATGGTAAGAATCTCTCGCCTTTCCCCAATGCCAAAAATGTCTGAGACGCGATTTTTGCAGTAGTGAAACTTAGTGGCTGGGAATCTTCTGACTACCTCGTCTTGTATCATTGCAAGGGTATGCAGGTCACAGTAAAAGGCATTTACGCCTTTTGGCACGATCACGTCCATCAGCTACATTAAGCAGAGACTCCTTGCATGTGAAACTGATAGAGTCTCGCCTTTTGTTCCCAAACAGAACGAAGCTGCGTTTCAATGGGAATCGGGCCTCATCTAGGACTATTTGGTTTTGGAAGCAGTTTAACGGCTTTTCCGTTGCTTCAATGGTCCAAGTAAGAGAAATTTCCCTGTGCAGTGTTGCTACACAAGACTCAGCATCTCCCTCGTCTAGAGCGTTAAGCTGTTGTCTGGATAAAGACATCTGCCACTAGACCTGACTTCATATACATTTTTGGGGTCTGGGTAATCCGGAAAAGCTTTATCTTTTTCTGGGTCTGTTGTTGTACCTTCGCTTGGGACGACGAATCCCAGAAATTTCACACTTTTCTTTTAAGCAAACCTGATTCTTCGGCTGTCACACACTTATTCGCATAATGAAGGCTTTAGAAAATCCAGTTTACGTGAGATATATGGGACTCTTTATTTTCTGAGAATAATTTCAAAATTTCTCTATCTGTTCCCGCAGGATATCATCAATGGTCCTCTGAAATATGCCAGCCGCATTTTGCAGACCAAAAGCGAGTCTTTTGAAATCATAATTCCCACCATTGACTGAGAAAGAAGTCTTCTCTCGATTACGCTCTGCTAGTATGATTTGGTGGTATCCGGACTTGAGATCGAATGTGGAAAAATACTTGGCCTTGCCAAGGTTTCCCAATATCATAGAGATGTTTGGCATGGGGTAGTTGTCGGAAACTGTGTGTTCGTTGAGCTTGCAAAAATCCATGACCAACCTTATGTTTCGATTGCCTGCTTCGTCAGTGTTTTTCTTATGTACCACCCAATCGGGGTTATTATAAGGGGAGAACGACTTTTGAATTATGTCTTTCTTCAGCAAATTCTGAATTTCTTTGTTTACGAAATCAGTTGCCCCCATGGGATATGGGTAAAGTCTGGCGGAAATCGGTTCTTCATATAACGTCCTACTACTGGCAACTTCAGACGTATTGTACGTTAGTGCCTCATTGGGGACTGTCCGTTAGGACTTTTAAGAAGGCGCTCCTTCTCCCATCGGATCAAAGTATGAAACGAAATTTGTACGACTTCCGCGCCCCATCTGAGCTGGCCGGAATCAAAATAAAGAGTCAAGGCTTATGATTCCATCAAACATTGATAGATGTGGTATGATGAAGAATGTTACTTTAAAATTAAACACTGATGCAAAACATTTCTGGGTAATTTTGGTTATACCATGTATTGAGTATTGAGCTAACGGGACGAACGCTTTCAGCCGCCCACACGTCCGAATGAAATTTTTAGAAGCGTCCGTGTCTAAAAGAAACTGGATATCAATCCCCGCTACTCTTCGTGTGATAACCGGCAGCAGGGACCTACCCCTTAACGAATTTGATGGCGTCCGACTCATAACCGCTGGCATCGTCATTGATTTGCGCTAAAGCAATACGACTCTGTCCGCTCTCTTACGTGTTGCGAGATATGATTTAGCCGCTGTCGCTTGGTTAGGCTGAAGTGCTCGTGATACGGATGGGTCAGTATCCATGGGGACTTGTGAGCTGCCACCACCTCGATGTCCACCGATTTTGTGATCGGACTGAACTTGAGATCTGCCTTGTTTTCTAAAATGTGTACTTTTCATATCATTGGCCGCTGAATCTTTCTGCTGTGAATATATCTTTTGCTGACGATTCTGAACTTCGCTATTTGTGGACCTACGGTCTGTATCATCAAGGTTCATTGCAAAATTTGTCGCGAACACATATCCCTCGTGATTTGATTCAATCTCTAGCGCTACAGCTAAAGCAGAGGGTAAGTCTTTGGGCTTGGCTGCAAAGAGGACGTCAGTGAGACTGCGCTTAAGCCCCGAAATGAAAACTCGCAGCGCGTCATCATTTCGGCAATTTTTCACAAAGAGCCTTTGCCATGGTTGGTTCGTAAGACATGTTAACCTTGTTGGTCAATAAAGTGAGATGTTTCTCTACTTCGTCGTAATACTGTGATTGAGGTAGATTGCCATGTCTTAATATACCCAATTCTCTGTTCAATAACATGTATTCGGACGTTTGTCACTGTACGTGAAATCACGGCGACTTATAATAGCTTCAAAATATAATACAGTGTCAAACGAAGCCAATACCGCATCAGTAGGAACTCTGATTTTATTTCTAATGATTAAAAGGACTGATAATGATGTGAGCTAACAATATAAGGGTTGAATATATCATAAGCAGCTAGTGCCGCCTGCCTCCAAGATACATAAGACCCTTGTACCCCGACAAACTCAGGTAAACTTTTGACGGCATCGACTGGCTCATTACAGCGTATGTCATCACTTATTCTTATTGGAGTATAAACCTGCACCTTACGCTGCAGAGATACGTGTGGCCGGAACTTCCTCAGATAACTGGTTAATTGTTTCTAAGAGTGTCTGTTCTCTTTGTTGATTGGCAGCCGCTTGTTCAGCGAATGTACTACTAACAGCCACTTGCTCCATTGCCCTAAGCTGTTCGGCATCCATGCTTATGGAAACCTAATGGTAATGGTAATGGTAATATGTCTTGGCGCTGGAACTTGAATGCGATAATCATAATCAGAGTCTGAATCGCTTAAACGCGGGTGGGGGGCTCTGTATTGAGTAAACGAAAAGCTCATGGGCTCTGTATTGAAAAAATGTGTTGTAAAACGAAAAGCTCATGTGTTGAAAGAGAACAAGTAAGAAGCCTGTAGTCGAGTGTACCCGACTACAAGAGCCCCTTTGCCTACATACACAGCCTTACATACAGTTCTACATGTTCTTAGCCATAGCGCGATAGTAAATGTTGTATAAATTCCGTTATTATTATAAAAACATAACAAAATTCACAATGTTGATCAAAAATGCTCTAATTATTATGTGTGGCAAAAAGAAAATAAAAGAAAATTGTGCTCAATAATCGTTCTTTTTCGTATCGCGGGGATCAATGGAAGAAATTCAAAAATCTAAAACAAACTCGTATAGCGTACGAACATAAAGAATCTTGAATTTGGTTGCGATAGCTCTTATAGTGTCTGAGAAACTCGCGTTCATACGGACGGACAGATGGACGGACAGACGGACGGACAGACGGGCGGATAGACGGACGGACAGACGGACGGACGGACAGACAGACCGAAGGACAGACGGGCATAGCTAGATCGACTCGTCTTGTCGTCCGAATAAAGAATATATATATACTTTATGGGGTCTCCGAAGATTTTTTCTATCTGTTACATTCTTTTCGATTTTGCACAAATCCATTAGTTCCCTTTTGCTGTTTTGTAAGGCAAAGGGAACTAACAAAATGAGTTTCATTGCATACACATGTCATCTTGAACTACTTACTGTGATTGAGTTTGACGGCAAGCTATTGGTGGTACCCATATTCCAAAGTCCTAATACCTGGCTAATGTTCATTGGTGAGGGGTATGTGGCCGAGAATGCTTATTTTTCTTTTTCTTGTCTTATAGGGAAATTGTTTTCACTTGCTGATGATCTAGCAATCAACTGTGCACAGTATTGGAAACTGTCGCAGATATATCAGCTATCGATCGATTAGTGCTATAAAAACAAGTTCCAGTAAAAATTACTATTCTTCTTGTTAGCGCTCAATTTAAATTTAAACCTAAGTTTAAATAAAATTAAAATATATTGCTTAAAACTCCAAGCTCCCATCGCACTACTGTGTTTAAGATCAAGGACCTGACCGATTTCTAACACCACCGCTGCGGACGGAATCGGAATGGTCTAATTCCTAGCGGCTAAGTCATTGGCCATCGAGGGATTGCCTGGTAAAACTGGAGCTATTAAATTAGCCGCCAAGACCGAATAACAATGCAAGACGCATTCGCCGTTTCAAATAAATACTCCGCAGATACAGAGGGTCTCGTCACCATCTATTCTGTTCGTGACATGTCATAAAATACTAGGTGAAGCAATTGCTCAAATAAGGTTAGCCCTACTAAGCTTTTCGTCCTCAATCTGTGGAGGACGAAAAGCATGTAACCACCTCGATGCGTGACAAATGCTTCACAGTGGTGAACCTGGAAAAGGCTGTTGAAGAACTAGCTGGTGCTATGCAAGCTGGTAAAGATCGTGGGAAACAGACCACTACTCACAGCTTCGATACAGTGGTAACACGGACACGCCAACTAAACGGAGTAACGGAACACATCACTGCCAAAAGACAAATGAAAAGAGAAGACCTCAGGACCAATGTACCAACAAAGATGATATTAATAGTCAATCGTGTGATAGCCAAACTATCAAATCGTCTTTTACCCAGCCAGGGCTAGTCAAAAGTTGGAGCCCGGCAGCAGAACGGTGGAACAATAACTGTTGGCGAAAACAGCTTTGGTGATACATTAAAGATGGTAAAAAGCGATCTGACCCTAGATCATCTAATCAACGATGTGCAGAGGATTAGGAAAACGCTTAAAGGTGAGCTGGGGATCACAGCGTGAGCAAGTTGAAGAAAGCTGTATGCCGTTGGCAGTAAACGCATTTACAGAAACTTCACTAATCGAGATCTGAGAGCTTGGTCACGAAAGAGGATTTTCTCGATGCGGTAAAATTCGAGCATAAGGATGAACACATTACAGTCGACATTGTGAAGATCCTCAGGGCAGCTGAGGGGCGTCAAGATTTTCCGGTAGCCACCGTGAAGGTGTTAGTACACCAGTGAAGTATACGAAACGGCTGGGTTATTGGCTACATAAACCAAATCGTTCAGCCAAAACATAGTTTTAAATGCCATGAGCTTGGGTATGTGGCAACAAGGTGTAGAAACGCTGTTAAGTATTGTGGCTCATATTACAGGTACGGATATTTGTTGGTACAATTCAAACGGTGAGTACACTGGGAGATTCCCGGAACGAGGCTAACAACTTGCTGCATCACTTAGGGAAGCCCGAATTGCTAGTTTTGAGAAATGTAAGGAATTTTGAAGGTATCATATACCTGCCGACGTTCACATGGTCACGCTACATTTACCGATAGATAGCAGGAGTACCAATTATCAAAGCGTGCGGTCAATGCACAAAATCAAGCGGGAACACATTATAAAATTTTGCGATTGTGCAGAATATGACCCATGGAGAATGCCTATAAGTTGGTAAAACAGCAAACTAAAAACCATCGTAGAGGTCCTCATCCCCAATTGATTAGCTCTGGAGAATAACCCTCCAACGTCACATCAAGCGCAACGAGCTGTATCTACGATGTTTCAACCGCAGCCTTGACTAGCAGCCTTAAGCCCGGTAAGGCCACAGGGCCGGATGGGAATCACAAACATGGGTTTGAAGATTGTCTTATTTTTGCATCTTCGAAATTGGTAAAACTTTTTAGTAGCTGATTACTAGAAGGAGTGCTTCCATTCATGTCGGAAATGCAAAAATATTGTTTTGAAAGCTGACAAAAGAGCTTTCTTCATATATATCAATATGTCTTTTCAACAGAGGTAGCAAAGTCTTTCGGAAAATCATTTCTTCCAAGCTGGAACAAGCTATTAATAAGTCACAAGGCATAGCCAATTTGGCTTCTGGAAAGCGAGCCCAACGATAGATGCAATCAGCTCTGGCGTGAACATAGCTGCTAAGGCGATCCAATGCACTGGATGGGCTGGAGGTGAAAAAAGTATTGTATCGTATTGGATGCTCGGACTAGCTTGTAATGTAATCAGAAGTTATTTTTTAGAGAAATTGGTCCCGTTCAGCACAAGCAAAGGGCTAGCGTCACATCAGGTACCCGCTGGTTTCCCGCAAGGATCAGTTTTATGCTCTTTGCTATGAAACATAACTTAGTTCTGCCAAAATATACCCACATCGTAGGCTTCACAGATAAAGTAGCCATAGTTTCAGTCTCAAAGCAACTGAACGACGTGCAGGAGGCATGCAACGAAACTATTGGACGTGTTCATCGATGGTTGACCGCATCAATAGCAATAAAGTATCTCTAAAATTCCAAGCTGTACACAAGACGAGTCGATCTAACCATGTCCGTCTGTCTCTCTGACCGTCTGTCCGTCCGTCCGTATGAACGTCTGTTTCTCAGAGACTATTAGAGCTAGACCAACCAAATTAAGACTAGATTCGTTATTTTTGTAAGCTACACGAGTTTATTTTATATTTTTCAATTTCCTCCACTGACCACCGCAATTTGAAAAAGACGATTGCTAAGCACAATTTTCAACCGATATAACTTTTTTAGCCTCTTTGCCTTTTTGTAAAAAAGAAGCAAAGCGGAGCTATTGGAAAAGTGTAAAATCGAAAAGTATGTAACACATAGAAATAATCATCAGTTACCCCATAAAGTATATATATTTTTGATCAGGACGACAAGACAAGTTGATCTAGCCATGTCCGTCTGTCCGTCTGTCCGTCCGTCCGTCTGTCAGTCTGTCCCTCTGTCCGTCCGTCTGTCCGTCCGACTGTCCGTCTGTATGAACGCCTGTTTCTCAGAGACTATAAGCTAGAGCAACCAAACTTTAAATCTAGATTCGTTATGTTCGTACGCTATACGAGTTTGTTTAAGTCGAAAAAATCGATTATAAGGTACAATTTTTCTTTTTCGCACTGCGGGGGTCAGGGGAGGAAATTCGAAAATGTAAAACAAACTCGTATAGCGTACGAACGTAGCAAATCTACGTACCAAATTTCGTTGCTCTAGCTCTTATTTTGCGCGCACTACTATACCCCCCCGGGTCCAATAACGCCACTTTTGATGATGTATAACTTCCGAGATTTTTGATCAATCTTGCCCAGATTCACAACATCGATCAAGAATGGTCTATTTATGATGTGTACCAAAAATAAATTTGATCGGTTGAAAATTGTGCTTGATAATCGTTTTTTTCGAATTGCGGGGGTCAGGGGAGGAAATTCAAAAATCAAAAACAATCTCGTATAACCTACGAACATAACGAATCTAGATTTCAAGTTTGGTTGCTCTAGCTCTTATAGTCTCTGAGAAACAGGCGTTCATATGGACGGACGGACGGATGGACGGACGGACGGACGGACGGACGGACGGACAGACGGACAGACAGACGGACAGGGCTAGATCGAACTCAGTCTAGTCGTCCTGATTCAAGAATATATATACTTTATGGGGTCTCCGATGATTATTTCTATGTGTTACATACTTTTCGATTTTGCACATTTCCTATAGCTCCGCTTTGATTCTTTTTTACAAACGGCAAAGGGACTTAAAAGGCAAAGGGGCTAAAAAATTCTGGTCACTCTTAATTATGCCAAATAACCCAAAAATATAAATTAATAAAAAACAATTTTTTTTAATTAAAACTATTAGAAATTGTTAACAGGTAAATATTCTATTTTTAATATATTGTCGAATTGTGGAAATTGGTCCATTAGAACCCGAGAAATTCAGCTATTTAGCTGTGTTGCAGATCTGCAACAAAGGGGCTTTTGACATAAAAGAATTTTAACATATTAGAATAACACTTTTCGTTATATTTGTGTTTGGGGCTATGTAATGTGGGGATTTTCGATGTACTTTGTTTGTCTAATTTTTATTAGAACAGACAAGGTATTTGTCCACTTCAATTCAAGAAATATGTCTGAAAACGGAAATATAAATGAGCTAAGAAAAAGCTAAGATTATATGGATATTTTTACTGATAGTAAGAGCAAATACTGTCTATACGTATTTGAAATAAGAAGCTTAGGTGAAAGTGGGTCTGAAGATTTGGTTAAATCTTCAATTCATAATCACTCCGATAAAATCTATCAAAAGTCAAGACTTTTTTGGAGACGGAGAAAATTGGTTTCCGATGAGCTGTAAATGCAGTTTTATGGAAATACTGCATTACCTTTAGAAATAAAGGCGCTTGAGCTGCAGGTTGATTACATGTTCTATTTATTTTCTAAATCTTTTTTTGAAGAAATAAGATATGAAACAAATCTTTATGATCATCAACACAATATAAATTCCATTTTCAATATCTCGTCTTTGAAAATGCGTCAATTGGTGGTCATGATACTGATTTCTATTGGACGCTTACCTAATGTACGCAAATACTGATCCTAAGGTATTGGAATGTCTGCAGGGTATAATGAAATGCCACACAAACGGTTCGAGGAAATAAAAAATCAAATTCATTTTAGTAATATTGAGAATATTGTACCTTCTACCAATCCTGGACATGACCGTATTATTAAATTAAATTATTTAAATTAAACAATCAAGCATATGATGAATTTAGTATGTTTTATATACAGTCGACTCCCGATAATTCGTAATGCCACAGGGATCAGGTTTTTTACGAATTACGCGGGATTTCGAATTACCGAGGTTTGCATTTAACGAGGCTGAACAAAGAAAATTTCGAATTACCGCGGTTCTTGTATTATAGATAATGTTTATATATTTCTTTATTGTTGGACTTAAGAAATCAGCATAAGTACATTCATTTGTATTTTTTATATATTAAATGCAAATTTAATTAATTAATTATTTGTAAATATTCTCGACATTTTTGCATTGATTGTACGCTAGCGAAAAAATCAGTTAATGTATGAGCTAGCAAAAAAATTCAACATGTATAGCGACATAAAGGCGGCATAACTGTCTACAAATCCTAACGGTGTCTTAACTGACAAAAATTTCGCATTGAAAAAAATCACATCACAAGAAAATCCAGCATATATAGCGACATAAAGGCGGCATAACTGTCTACAAACCCTAACAGTGACTCAACTGACCAGAATTTTGCATTGCATTACGAACTATAAGAGGTTTCGAAATCAAATTACGAATTATAAGAGGATTAATATTTTTTGCGTTGCGAAAAATATTACGAATTAGCGAGGGGACCAAAATGTATGAAATTTTTACGAATTATCGAGTTTTTTTTTCAAGGGGACAGAAATTTCTACGAATTATAGAGAATTTCGAATTAGCGGGGTAGGAATTATCGACACTCGACTGTATAAGACCTACGGAAGGGCCAAGTATGATAGGCATCCAAAAAAAATAGGAAATTGGTGAAGCTCCAGCTCGGTCGTTTATAGGAGAGTTACTGCATATTGACATCTTCTCGACGGATAAAAATTCTTGTTTATACTTGCATAGACAAATATTCCAAGTTTGATGTAGTACAGCCAATCCCTTCAAGAAATATCGAATACCTCAAAAGGGCCATCCTCCAATTAATGAATTTTTCTAAAAGCCACGTCAATTTATTGCGACAATGATCCATCGTTAAACTCCCATACAATTTCGACCATGGTGGCCACTAATTCTATCGTCTGCATCTCAAATGAGCCACCCTTACACAGTGTCTCCAACGGACAGTTAGAAAGGTTCCATAGCACCCTACTGGAACTTGCTAGGTATCTAAAGATGACAGATACTGTGGAATTAATGTAATTGGCCACAATAGAGTTTAACAAGACATTACATTCGGTCATAGATAAAAGACCTGTAGACGTTGTTCACGCTCAGTCAAAAGAAATGCAAGGAGTGCAGAAGGTTCAAGATAAGTAAAGAAGTGCACAAAATGCACTTGAAGCTAGAAAATCGCTTGGGCCGAAAAAGTTTTCCTCAAGTCTAATCAGTTTCGTCAGTCGTCGGCGAGTGCAGAAGTGTTTTCTTTACTGAGCGAAATATTAAATTATTAACCAAATAAAAATAAATAAAAACACCTAAACACTTATTTCTTGTGTACTGAAGAGGTAATAACGCTGATAGCGCATAAAACAATGAACCAAAACGATGTTTGGGCCATGCGTAATCGTGAATAAGATAAGCACCGTCTCTCTTAACAACGTAGCAACGCTTACTTTTCATATGTTTTTACTGAGCCCGCGCAAAACGCCGATATTAGTGCCATCCATGCGAGGTCGATCACTTCGCGCTATTTAAACGTACCGTCAATCCCAACAACTAACAACACGCTGGTCAGCGAACAGTGCACTTCTCCCTTGCCGAACCCCAACAAGAACAAGTGCATACGAAAGTACTATGCACTCCAACTACAATTAGCACTGTAACTGCTCTCTCAAACACGAGCGCTTTAACAACAACAACTGTAACTAAGTCAGTAACGCTCTCTGCATTGTCAACAAAAAAAGTTTCTACCATACAGACTGGCATGGATCGCTACATACAAATAAAGCGCAAACTAAGCCCACAAAATTTAACAATAGGGAATCAAGCGAAAATTAATTGCAAAAATCCAAATCGCTTAATAAACGACAGTAACAGATTTGACATCCTCGCAGAAAATCAAGTTATACCTTCGTCTAACAATCTCACTGAAAAGCCAAAACCGCCACCTATTTTTATTAGAGAGAAGACTTCTAATGCACTTGTCGACAAAATAGTTGCACTGATTGGAAAGGATAACTTCCACGTTATCCTCCTATCTAAAGGTAACATCCAAGAGACTAAAGTCCAAATCAAAACGGAGAATACCTTCAGAACGCTGACCAAATTCCTCACCGACAACAATCGTAACTTCTATACTTATCAATTCAAAAGTAGTAATGACCTGCAAGTGGCTCTAAAAGGTATAGAGCCAGATGTAAGCCCTACTGATATTTCAAAAGCATTGAAGGTACAGGGCTTCAACACAAAGTCGGTATTCAATATCCTAAATAAAGAAAAAAAAGCCGCAACCAATGTTCAGAGTCGAACTCGAGCCGGAATCACACGCACTTAAAAAATATTTCTCGGTATCAAATATCAACACAATCTCTTATAGATATTCATCGGACCACTCACCTGTTCTGTTAAACCTTTCCCAACGCACTGAGATAGAGTCTGTCTAGATGGCCTAATGTTCAAAATTAAAACAACGCTCCCAAAGTGCACTCACAACCTTTTAGAGTCGTACCTCTACAACCGAACTTTCTCTGTGAGGTGCAACTTGGCGATGTCAGAAGTCCACACCACAAAGGCTAGAGTTCCTCAAGGTATTGTACTTGGTCCTATACTATATTTACTGTACACAGCCGACATTCCTACTAACAGTAAATTTATATTTTCTACATTCGCCGATGACACCGCGATCATCGGCTCCAAATACCCTTTACGAGCAACACAACAACTGATCTCCCACCTGTCTGACATTGAGAGTTGTCTAACTGGCGCATAAAAGTCAATGAGTAAAAAAGCAAGCACATTACTTTCACCCTCAACAGACAAGACTGTCCTTCGTCCTCACTTAACGGTATAATAATCCCAAAATCATCAGTGGTTACTTATCTCGGTGTACACTTCGACAGACGGCTTACCTGGCGCAGGCACATAGAATAAAAACGAACATCTCTAAATCTGAGGGCCAACAGTATCCACTGGCTTATCAGGTCCCACTCTCCCCTTATCCTCGACAATAAGGTCTTATTGTACAATACAGTTTTAAAGCCAATATGGGCTTATGGTTCCGAGCTGTGGGGGACTGCTAGTCACAGTAACATCGACATCATGCAAAGGGCACAATAAGAATTATCACCGGGGTACCGTTGTACGTTCAGAACGAGCACATCCACAAGGATCTCAACATTCCACCCGTCAGAGACGTTGTAGCCTAATTTAAAGCTAGATATCAAAACAAGCTCCGTACCCATCCAAACCACTTTGCGAGAGATTTATTGCGTCAACTTGACGGGTCCCGCCTTCGTCGTAACGACATGCCAACCGAGCGAGTATTATTTAGGGGCCCACACATTACATCCCAGTTACAATCGTTACGGGTACATAATATAGAATTTAAGATTTGTACTACTTTTTGTTAGACTCTAAAAGAGTAGATCCAAGAAATAAAGCCAAGTAAACAAAAAAAAAAGTCTAATCGAAGGCTTGGCAACAAGCTCACACCCTTCTGCGTGGAGAAGATCGTAGAAGCAGACTTGTCCATCACGGTCCTCATTAAAGGGAGGGTGGTCTACATGGAAGATTTGAAATGATCTTGTAAAAGAAATGTCCTCAATCCGTCCTTTACGAGAATTTGTTGCCAACAAGACATAGCTTTGTGTTGAACGCTGTTGGTGGTGGGACACCTCTTGACAGTCTCAGAATCGTTGAAACAAAATTAAATTCATAGAACGGCAGTAAGTAGATTCGAACGATGGGCAATAGAAAGACACTTAACTCTATGAAGTCAATAAATTTTTTTGAGTCAAGCAAAAATTCACTAGCTAATACGAATTTCCTTCATAAAACACTGCTGACTAGAAGCATGTTAATGTTAACGATTGCAAAGGCGAATATTGTGAGCTCGAACACTTTATAGGATGCTGACTTGAAAACGGGTTTGGCTACAGGAGCCCACTAACACTCGAATTGAAGATCTTATGATGATCACTTTACGTGAAATCATTGCTTACTTTCCATGAATTATAATAGAGATTTTTCCCAACCCTAATCCAATGACGAAAAGGACTTTATGAGACAGCTTTTTCTGGAAATACTCTGCTTGCTACCCCACTCTACTGCCAAGGCATTCAAATCTCCTGCAATAATAATCTACCACAAGCGTCTTTCAAAATCTACACTACCATGCTTTGGAACTGGTACAAGTACCAGCTTGATGGTGTGTAGTAGCTGTATTTGGCAATTCTGTACACCTTTGCCCTGACATAGTCCTAGTGTCTACAGTATGTGTTCCTGGGTAATGTTAGCCGAGACCAAATGGCTGCCCTAACATATTTGCTGCTAGCCCATCCACTATCTCTGACTGGATTGAAGGGTTCACATAGAAAGACGATATCCATCCCTTTTCTCTTAAGCCGACAGCGTAAGGAGATTATGAGCAGCCTTACAATGGTTGATGCGTGTACGTCAGCAAATTTATATATAAATTTATATATAATATATATAAATAGTTTTCTCCTAAACACAGGAGACTTTCCACTGCCACGTCAGCAAATTTATATATAAATTTATATATAATATATATTAATAGTTCTCTCCTAAACACAGGAGACTTTCCACTGCCATTCATTTGGCATTCAACTACCGTCTTCCCTGCAGAAAATACAGAGAGGGTCTTTTTGGCAGTTCTTTACCAAGTTGCCTGACGCAGCTACTGCAGAGGTAAGAGCAGTGTACCTTACTCCTACAGTATCTAGGTATGTGGTCAAATTCCAAACACTTAAAACACTTAGTGATGGGTATTCTCTCGCATACTCTAGAGTGTACCCATCCTACTCTTACCTTACCTACACTAAGGTTATCTTCCGTATCTGCAGGTAACTGCAGGCCCGTTGAGGTTGCCCATACGCATTACGAAGGACTGTCATCTATCGGTGGATCATCAAACTGCAGTTGCATCTTAAATGCTGTTTAGATTTCATCCTTGATCGTTACCTTATCCTAGCGCTTCTCCTATCACCGTACGAAACGCTGAGGCCTCCTCACCTGCTGAATTTAGTAGCATTTCACCTTTCTGTGTCTTCCGTACCTTCGCAATTGCCTGCCCTAGCTCCTCGAGCTTGCTATCTCCTTTCACCTTTTTTAAGGATGTCGGAATTTATTTCCTTTTGTTGCGATGACTATCATATCAAACTCCACGATATATATGCCTCCCCAATCTAATAGCTGGTTCATTTTCTCGTCCCACAGTAAATGAAAACCTCTCATTTGCAAAGACACTTAAAACAAATCTGGAAGCCCCCGCAAACATTGATCGTCCACCACCTCCAGCTCACGAGGCTGAAAAACAAGCCCAGCAACAAAAAACTCCATTGCAAAACAGCATCGAAAAACTGCTAAACGACCTGCACCAAAACATGATAGAATTTATGACATTTATGCACACGATAATGCAAGATCTCATGCGCAATCAAAATGTTTTGATGCAAATGGTTTCATCTCAACAGTTAAAATAATGGCACCACTTAGAATAGTCCTATGGAACGCCAATGGCGTAACACGACAAAAACTAGAAATTACTCAATTTCTTCACAACGAGCATATCGACGTAA
>JBAMBS010000895.1:125000-144327 GCA_037044455.1 Zygothrica quintamaculata | reverse complement strand
AGAGTCTGTACTCTGATCGACTCATTAACTCGCTTATTCGGCGCAAAGTGCACAACAAACACGCCCATAAGCATATAGCCAGCATTGAACCAGACCAAAAGCTGCGGGAAGGAGCGCCAGGATGGGTTTTGGAATTGTTCTGAAAGTGCTTTAAAATGGCTCATCTTAAAGACAAGTTACATTTGGCCATGCAAAATGGTTATTAGGCAAAGTAAACAGTTCAACGCTATAAGCCAGTTCTATTACCAATACCAAAGGGACTTTAATTAAGCCAAAAACTATAAGCAGTAAATGTGGAAAAATAAAATCGAAAACATTTTGCTATAATTTGCCGTCAAATCGATTTCCGTGCCTGCGTTGCGCGTTGCACGTTACGTTGAATATCCTTTGGCAACAAAATTTGTTAAAGCACACAAACCCAATTGCTTTTAGCTATGTATGTGTGTCTATGTATATGTGCTTGCCTGTGTGTGTGTGTGTGTGTGTGTGTGAATAGATTTACATATGTTAAATTGTTGATTATGAAAAGGATATGCCGCTGCCAGCAAGGATCTTGATGATGCACTGCGACTTGCGTTTGTAATTAAAATAATGTACAATTTGTTAATCGGAAATTAAACAGACATTTGGCATTAACTACAACACACACACATATACACATACAAGCGACGTAATCAAGCTATTTAAGTGAATGAAATGAATAAGTCAAAACTATTCAAACTTTATCAAAATATAGTTGAAGTTTAGGCTAAAACTAACAAAGAAACAATACTAGCTGCAAGCTTATATATTTATAACTATATACTATGAATCATTGTGTATGAATATTTTGAATAGTTTGAATACTCGAATATACTATCGCAGACACATACGTATTTTCCACCCATTTCCTTTTATTTTCTAAGCAAATAAATGCACAAAATAAAACAGCTAAAAGGCAGCAGCCAAAATCATTTGAATAAACATTAAAATAAGTATGAATATGAGTGTTATTCATATAAAATATCTACACAAATAATGAATAAATATTAACATATAAGTAAACGATTGAAGTGAATCAGTCTAAGTATAAAACTTTAAAGGAAACAAAACAAAAGTTAAACGAATCAACTGTGAATGTTTTGTTAATTTGAATAATTATGAATGAGTATGTGAATAATGAATGTGTATTTATTTATAATAAATTAACTAAATAATAGTTCACATTTTTAAGTATGCCTAGAGTAAAAGGACAAAACGCAATCTATATATGAATGATTTTCAAGTGTGAATGTGCGTGTGAGTAATTCATTCATTCATTCATTTACATGTATATTCATTACATATATGTTATTCATATTTATATTTATATATATGTAATGGCTTGAGTGCGTTGAATAGTATCACAAATTTAACATCACATTAACGTGAATAAGTTAATGTCATGCTTTAACCCTTAAACTCGTATATTTAACCCTATTGCCACCCGCAGCTGTACCTTCTGCTTGCTGCCTTCTGTTTTGTGCCTTGTGCCTCATCTAAAAGCCACTTGCCACTTGCCACAAATGCATGTCAAGTGACTTGTCGTGACAGTCTGTCTCACTGTCTCTGTGTCTATCTGTCTGTTTGTCGTCAACGTTCTCTTCGTTGTTATCGTCCTGTTTGTCGTCCTGTTTTTAAGCAAACGAACTCGAGTTGAGTTCGACTGACGCTTGCTTGATTGATTGTCATATTCATATTCATATTCATATTCATATTCATAATCGTAGTCATAGTCATAGTCATAGTCATAGTCATAACCATATACACTCATTGTCATTCAAGTGCAATCTCTCTCTCTCTCTCTCTCTTTTGCTCTTCTTCTCTGTATCTCTGTTTCTCTTTTGTGAACTGTGTAAACAGTGGCAAAGCAACGTCAAAATGGCAGCTTAACACGAAGCTCCTCACGTCGCAAGCTCATGAATATGCACACACACACACACACACACACACACACACACGCACACATATTGTGTGTGGCATTGTTGTTGTTGGGATGAGCCAAAGAAGTGGCAGTTGCAGTTGCACTTGATGCCGCAAGCGCGTTGATTTAATGAGTCATTAGCCAGCGGTGGTTTTTTTTTTTTGCTTTGCTTTTTGGCCAAAAAGGTGGCCTGGTTGCAACTATTGCTGCGTATCTGTATGTATGTGTTGTGTGTATGTGTGTGTGTGTGTGAAAACCGTGTCAAATACTTCTATATGGTATATGCTAGTTGTCAGTGTGGCAGCTGCAGGGGCAACAATTATGTGGCGTCTGCATTTTTAAGTGCGCCTTTGCATGTGGCGCTGTTTGCTTAAAGAATGTGCTCTAGCATGTGTATGCGTGTGTATGTGTGTGTGTGTGTGTGTGTGTGTGTGAGTGGGTGAGCAGGACATAGGCATTAACACACAATGTAAACATTACATAAATACTTGTAAGCCCAACTCCATGCCACATATCAGTGGCAACTTGTTGGCCAACAAACTTCTAACAAACTCTTTTTCTTCTATTTTTTTTTTTGACTTCTACTTCTAAAGGGGAATACAAAATCGATGAAATTGTTTGACATGTCGCATGTGTCTATGTGTATGTGTGTGTGTGTGTGTGTGTGTAAGAACATGCTGTCTGTCTGTCTGCCTGCAACCAAAAAGTCTCCTCCTTAAAAGTAACAAAGTTGCCACTGATTTGTCGCATTCCCTGCGCAATGTGACAAACGTTAATTTTTGTGCCTTGTTTTGCATACAACAAAAAAACTTTTGCTGCTGCTGTTGTTGCTGTTGCTGTTGCTGTTGTTGGTTAAGCCATGTGGCAGCAACTTGGTGCTTGGTGCTTCCTTTTGGTTTTGGTTTTGGGGTTTTTGGTGTTGCTGCCAGCGAGGACATTGCGTGCGTCGTCTTAGTTACTTCAGCAATTTATGGCAAATTAAATAAATTTATCATTGTGGCCAGGTTGTTGCGGTTTTAACATTCTGCCCAAGTCAATAGCAAATGCCTGTTGCCCCTGACTTTAGCTGCCTCAACCCTCAGCTACAGTCAACCCATAATCCTTTTGGCTGCTCAGCGACAATCGTCCAGTTGCAAGTACAAAACAATTGCTGCTCGATTGCTGCCCACAAAAATGTAGAAAAATTGAAGAAGTTGCTGCTGCTGTTGTCGCCACATTATTGTATGTTATATTTGCAAGCAATACCCCCCCCCTCCCCAACACTCCCTGCTCTACCTCCCCATCTTAGCTTTGACAAAGTAAAAGTGTCAGCGTGTGCCAGGCACCAGACAGAAAACTAAAATAAAGAAGTAAAAAATGTAACCGAAGCAAGCGCAAGTTTATTCATTTCATTCCATTTCATTTATTTCTCTTTCTTTCATTCATTTTTTTTTTTTTCGAAGTTTCTTAAATACTTTTGCGGTTGCCAATAGACCAGCCAGGACAACTGGCAACAAGCGGCAGCAACCGGCAACAGCAACTAAACCGCACACCAACAACCAACAACAATTAATGCCGCGTGGTTTCAAATTGGCTAAATATAAACCACACAAACAGAGAGAAAGAGAGAAAGAGAGTGGGAGAGAGGGAAGGGAAGACAAAACAGTTTGTCTGTTTGCACAACATGGCGTATGCGTGATTTCAGTGACTTTTGACTGCAAAATGCAATGAATTAATGCAAATATATTTATGTATGTTTGTATATAATTTATATATGTTTATAATTATGTCTGAAATTATGTGTGTGTGTGTGTGTGTGTGGTTGTTTTTTGTATTGTTTTCTTTATTAATAATATTTAATTCGAGTCTTAAGGCCAACAACAGCAACAAACACATTGCTCCCCGCCAGAGCTCAACGCTATCATTTGATATATCGCCGAGCAATTAAATGTTATCGGTTGCAGAGACGTCAAACAACACACACACATACACACACATGCAAAGAGATAGTTATATAGATAGAATGAGTGAGTGGTAGAGGTGGGAGAGCAAAGGTTATGGCAGATTGAGAGTGAGATAGACAATCACACGGATATGTACACGGACGCGACTCGTCCAAAAAATTGTCATTAATCATTGAAAATGACGCGAGTTGCACGCAACGGTCAATGGCAGCAACATACAGACAGCGGGAACAGCAACAACAGCAACAACAAGAGCAACAACAACTACAATCATAATAACAATTTTGTGGCCAAATATTTGTTGCTTTTGACCGCAAATTTCTATTGCCAAACAGTCGCCTGCCACCTACCACCCACCGTCTGCCGCTTGCCCAAACAATTGACTCACATTTCAATCAGACAGACGACAACGTTCCATGCAACTGCCTTTCCCCCTCCCCTACCGCCATCACAGTATGTATACTACATAAGGCAAAAACTATGCATATGATTCATATCTTAAACACTTACAGCTATGATGCAATATTCATGAATATATCTAATATATATATATATATATATATATATATATATATATATCGATATCTGTATATTCATTTCGTGATCTCAGTGTCTGAGAAGAAACAAAGTAAAATGTCGTCATGACAATGACCCAACTTTGATAATGAGTATATAAATAAATTCAAATATATAAATATAAATATATGAATATATGAATATCTGTATAAATATACTGAAATCGTGAAATATTTTGCTACAACATATTCCAATCTATAATAAAAATTTATATAGTAAATATACAGAACAAAATCAATTACAATTTGTCTTATCACTCGCTAAATTCCAATGAAAAATTTTGCATGTGAATTAATTGAAATAGATCTGAGTTATTCAGAAACATTACTCAGACTCTATAAATATCTGAATGAATATGCTATATATATTGAGATTAGATCATGCGAGAGCTAAGCTTCTCTTTTGTTGTCAAGCTAAAAACTTTGAGCTCTTATTCGAGTCTTTCTATAATGTTAACTGTAACTTATCACTGTTAAGCCATTAACATGAATATAACATTTGCATAACATATTCAAATCAATCACCTAAATTTGAATAGCATTCATGTAACATTCAGTTGGCATTCAGCTAACATTTCCTTAACATTTACTTAACATATACTTAACATTCACTTAACATTAAGTTAACATTCACTTAACATATACAAAGAATTGCCACAACATTCTTATATTATTCGCAACAATTTCTATAACATTTGAATAACATTTCCTTAACACTCACACAACATTCATATATGATTCACTTAACACTCATCTAACATTTACTTAACATTGACTTAACATTTTCTTAACTTAAATTTCACTTAACATGAACTTAACATTCATTTAACATTCATACAAAAGACTCACAATATACCTGTAGATACTCATAGCAAAACCATAACACTCACATACCATTCGATTAACACTCACTTAACATTCAAATAACATTCATGTAACACCAACTTATACAACTTATATAGCCTAGAACATTGGACAAAATACACCCATACAACGTCACCTAACATTCACCTAATATTCAACTAATATTCACCCAACACTTGAGCATCATTTACACAACATTCATATAACACTCATAAGGCATTCGCTTAACATATTCATATCATACATTTAAAATAACCATAATATACTTATAATATTCATATAGAATTAACATGTCAACTCATATCATCACTGCATGATAATGTGACACGATTTTTCTACAGCTTCTTGAATGAATCATTCATTGATTTTAATGAGTATTCAAAGCTTGATTATTCATTATTATTATTGAATAGAATAAATGTTACACATGTTAACTTTAGTCATAAATCAACTTAATTTTTATTGAATAAATAATTAACTTCCCTGATTGATAATTTTAGTTAATAATTTATACAGTTTTTATCATATTATTCGTATGTTTAATTCACTTTTTATTCACATAAATTGCATTCAGGGTTAAAATATAACTAATATAATTGATAATCAGTTTATTAAGTGTGAATCAGTTGTAGCGCCAAAGTCTATGCTATGAATTAACTAAAAATACAATAAAATTATTCATTTATTATTTAGCTTACATTCATGTGAATATTCATTTGTATTCACAATGCAAAACGTTTAACTAAATGTTTTTTTCCAAAAACTTATGTTGATTTGCGTCAGAAACGTCTGTAGAATTCAACAACAATTCATTCATATTCAACATCAATTTAAACACACACACACGCACACACATACATATGTACATACATACATTCATTCATTCATTCAATTCAATTCATCCATAGATCATCATTGCAGTTGCCCGCATGAAATTCATTCAAATTTTATAGCCAAGGCGGCACTTTTGTGGCAACGCTTTGACTTTGGTTTGGGGCCATTGGAATGGTAAATGGATATGGATATGGGTTACGGGATATGAGTATGGATTTCAGTACATGAATATATGAGTGTTTGAGTGTTTGAGTGTATGAGTAACTCGTCATGCTAAATGCTAAATGCTACTGCTGTTGAGCAGCGCAACAAATTGCAGCAAATGCCACGCGATGATGTCAAATCGCAGGCAAAACTCAAACCCAAATCCAAACCCAAAGCTAAAGCTGAAGCCGAAGCTCTTGTCCGGCAATTGAAATTGCAATTAGAAATAGCATTCTATATATATATATATATATATGAATATACATATATATATATATATATGTATGTATGTATGTGTGTGTATATGTACATAGATATGTCATCATGCGGCAATCTTTAGCTACATCAATTATAGCTCCAACGAATAGCTGTGCATTTTGCAAGCACTTGAGAATTGATCGCGCGATCTCTGCGCAGCTGCCTTAAAAGATGACGTCGACGCTAACGCTAACGCCATCGTCGTCGTCGTCGTCGTCGTCGTCGTCGTCGTCGTCGTCGTCTCTGTCATTTATCGTTGACGCTCGATTAAAATTCTTGGCGTAATTTAGCAATTGCGTGAGGTTAAAGTGGGGGGTGGCACGGATTAGGCACTAGGCAAGTGGCAAGCAGCAAAAGTCGTATGAGCCGCAGCAGCAGCAGCAGCAACAACAGTCGCAGTCACAGCAGCAGCAGGAGGTGTTGTTGAAGGCATTGGCAGAGGCAAGAAGCGATATTAAAACTGAAAGCATGCAGTAACCCAGTAAACTCATTATAGAATAAATGCTTAACATTAGCAGACTGCATGAATACCCTGTAATTTGAGGCAATTGTATGCCAAAGGTGTGGCATAATTATGTTGCATACAAATTGTTGCAGTGCAGCAACCAAATGGGGAAGATATTCATAAAATTATTTATACGCAGCTGTTGTGCAACGTTTAAAATTTATTTCTCATATATATATATATAACATATTTATTCTATATAGTATATAATGCACTCAATATGCGCATTGAGTGTTTTGTCGAGTGGCTGGTGAATCGAGAGTGAATCGTTTGAATTGTTTTATGTGAATATATTTTTTTTTTCTTTGTTTGCAACGCGCAACGCGCAACTCGCAACGCGCAATTCAAACTCAAAATCAAAATCAAAATCAAAACGCGCCGCAACCGCAACGCAAATTTATTGTAACATGCAACAAGCTAAGCGGATCGAAGTTGTGTTTAGGGCGTGTATGTGTGTGTGTGTGTGTGTGTGTGTGTGTGTATGTGTATGCTTATGTATATCATTTGGCATATCTGTGAGATACTTTATGCGGTATCTGCATTGTGCTCGTAAATTCATTCTTCTCGCTTTGCTTGTCGTTTGTCATGCAAGTCACTAAGTCAGTCACTCATTCAGTCACTCAGTCAGTCACTCAGTCAGTCACTCAGTCAGTCAGTCAGTCAGTCGTTGAGTCATTCAGTCATATACTCAACTCTACATTTTTGTTGCTGCTGTTATTGCTGTTGTGTCGTTGTCATTGTCATTGGGCCTCAATTTGCATAAGGCCAAGACAGGAAAATCTTTGAAATTCTTAAAAGGCAACTGCTTAACTATCGGATACCCTAACTGTATGTGTTCTTTTAACTCTCTTTTCACCTCACTATATATCACTTATCTTCTCTCTTTCATTCTCCATCTTTTTATTGTTTCCTTTAAGTGTTTCTTTAATTAAAATTAACTTTAGCTACAGCTGTAAATTTTGCCCTTTTAATTTTTTGCTTTGATTTGCTACCAAAATTTGCTACTTTTTGCTGAAATCACCTCCAGCTTCACTTTAGTTATAGATAATGCTTCATATATATATAGCTTACATACATATGTATATTTATATATATATATATATATATTCCTATAGATATCTGTTGATTTATCTGCTTTTAGCTACCTTTCATTGCCTTTTGCCTAGCTGCAAAGTTCTATTACAATTTTCTACTACTTTTTTTCTCTTGGTACTTTTTATGTTTTACATAAAAAAAAAGAGGGTAAAATATTTATATTATTATTATTATTATTTTTATTTTTTTTAATGCTACATTAAAGCAACATTAAGTGTGCATCAGCAGCTGTAGAGTGTATCATAACATTCTATATAATTTTATTATTCAAGTGTTGCAGTTGCACGTGCCAAACGTTTGTCACAATTGTTGCTGCTGCTGTTTTTTGTTGCCATTGTTTTTGTCTTATGTATAAGCAATTAATAGTATTAACAGCAATAACTAGTATATTGCTGTTAGCTGTTTGCTTTTAGCTGTTAGCTGTCACAACATGGCCAAGTGCAATTGCTGCTTTTGGCATCTTCAAAGCGTCCAGCTGAAGGTTAAATTATGCAGCAACAATTTTATATATAGTAAAAGATTATACAGATTTATATACACTTGTATATGAAGTAATATTTATTGTTAGTTTGCTGGGCAGCGCCCAGTTGGCCATAACTTGTTGCCAATTGGCAATTGTCAGTCGCGTGTCAGCAACACCAAAGGAAACTGCATAAATTTCCATATGAAATTTGACAAAGTAAAATATCTTGTAACTATAAAGTGCAGATTGTCAATACTTAAATTTATTGATATAGATATAGTTATAGATTGTATGTTTTATATGTTGTAGTTAATAACTTGTTGCTTGTTATTAATGTGTGTATGTGGGTGTGTGTGTGTGTGTGTGTGTGTTTGATGGCTGCAACTTTAAGCCGAATGACTGCAACAAAATGAACTTGTCAACAATAGAATGAAGTCACGTATTTAATCAGCTAAACATTATGCAGTGTTATGTGAGCCTGTCTGGAAAATGTTGTGGAAAATGTTAGGGAAAAAAGAAAAGAAAATGCCTGAAGAGTAAAAGCCTGTTGTTGTTGTGATGTGGGGGCTGAAGCTAAATGGGAAAACTGGCAACTCGTAAAGGAAAAAGTTGCCATTTTCTTTCCTTCTACATTTTGCACAAAATCAAATCTCATTGCGAATATAATAAAAGCAGTGGAAAGAAGTAGAAAGAAAAAAAAAAAAAAAGAAAACTTTCTTATAATCAGCTTGCCCCTTAAATCCTTACCCCCCAACCCTCACCCTCGCCACCCCCAACACACAAGAAATTTTTGAACCTGTTTTCTAGAATATTTCTTTACATTTTCAACACGTTGCACACACACACAGGGAGAATGTTGTTGGGCGGGGGGTGGGGTGTTGTGCAGAGGCAAATTACGTGCCTCAACATGACTACCAATTCCTATGTGGGCGTGGCTAGCCGATGGCATTTTGACATTTTTCTTAATGGCATCAGCATCAAATTACAAAAAAACAAAAATAAAAACAAAGAAAAAAAAAAAAGAAAAATGAAATTAAATAAAATAAATAAGATAATACTTAAAGGATAATACAATCAATATATATATAGATATATGGATATATAGATATATAAGTTAAGCTTTGTTTTTGGATAAATTTTTCACTGCCTTTAGGCAACCCTTTTAAGGGTTGCCACAACAACTACAACAAGGAGAACGAAAACAGTTGCAATTTAATGTGCCTGTTGCCACAATAAAGCAACAGCAACAGCAACAGCAGCAGCAGAGCAGAGCTGAATGCTGCTTTAGTCTGCCCTGGCCCTGAATTGTGGAGTTTGTTGTCAACACATACACACAGACACACACACATGTTTGTAGGAACAAACATACAAAAGAGTAAACAACGCAAACAATGGCAAAAGATTCATTTTAACTGTTAACAGTAGCAGTCACCGTTAGCTGTAGTCACAGTCACAGTCACGGTGACAACCACATTTAAACACTCACTGTGTATATACATATATATATATATATGTGTGTGTGTGTGTGTGTGTGTGTGTGCCCAGTCACAGGCGAGTGCGTGTCAAGCGCAACAACAAAGCGATTGCAAACTGTAAATTGAAATGCACTTTAAAGTTGCACACTTTTAATTGTTCTCAGTCAACACACACACACACACACACACACGTATGTATATATATGATACACTACCACACACACACACACACACTCACACATATACACAAATCACACACAGAGAGATAGCAAACACTTGAGCATCGCTTACATCAGCGCATGAGCATGCAGCTTGTCAAAACACACAACAAAACAGCAACAACAGCACACACACACACTCACACACATACACATACACATACACATACACATACATACAGTCATAGCTCAATCGCATCATTTATTTATTTAGGAGATCTCATTTCGTTTCTGATTTCATTTCATACAATTTTTTTTTTACTTTTTTCATTTTTCTTTCTTTCTTTTCTTATTTTTTTTTTTGTGCGGATTCTTCAGGAAGCGCTTGACGCAGGCAACCAGAAAACTCTCAAGTTTTTTTTCTTCTTTTTTTTCTACTCATTGTATTCCAAGCTTTACAATATAAGTTGATGTATGTGTGTGTGTGTGTGTGTGTGGGCGTTGGGCGTTGGGTGTGCGCGCTTTGTACTTAAAATAAACAATTTGAAGGCAAAAAAAAAAAAAAAAACGAAATGAGAACAAACAAAAAACTAGCAGCATTAGCAACAACAACAAACAAGAAAAAGAAGAAGAACAAGAAGAAGAAGAACAGTAACAACAACAACAATAACAGCAACAAGAGCAACAATCTGAACAATCTGAACAATCTCAATAGCTGAGCGCAGCTGAAAAATATGTATTAAAAATAATAAATAGCAAATTATGAAAAAAATATTTAAGATTTAAGAGATTAGAGAAGAGCTGCGTTGCATGCGGCAGTTGCAGTTGACAAGGCGTCCCATAAATTCCAGCAAAATTCCAACTGGTTGATTTTGTATTTAAAGGAAAAATTATTTAAAAGAAATAAATGCGAGAAAAAATAAATCCCAACAAAAATTTAAATATTAAAGAAAAATAAGAAAAACAAAAAATTTAAATAAAATTTATAAAAATTATAAAAAAAATTAAATTAAGTCAACAACAAAATTAAAATAAAAATATTAACCAAAAATTTAGAAAATATTAAAATATATTATATATAAATAAAATAAAATATACAAAACTAAAAATTAATAAATATTAAAAAAAAAAAATTGCAAAAAATTTTAAAAATAAAATATATAAAAAAAATAATTTAAATAAAAATTTTTTAAAAATATTTAAAAAAAAAATTAAAAACAAAATTGGAAAAATATCAAAAAAAAAAAATTCTTTAAAATTTAAAGAAAAAAATGAATAATAATTTTAAAAAAATTTAGTAAAAGATTAAAAATAAATCTGATATAAATAAGACAAAAAAAGGAAAAGTATATGAACTATAAATAATAATTAATAATAATAATAATATGATAAAAAATAATAAAAAATATTAGTATAATAAACATTAATAAACATTATTATATAATAAATAATAAATAAAAATATAATAAATGTTAACAAAAATAAATAAATAATAAATAATAAATAAAAAATTACAAGAAAATGTAAAGGAAATTAAAAAAAAAAAACTATACATAAAAAACAAAATATGTTAAAAATTAACTGAAAACATAAATCAAAATTTGGCTTGTTTTTTAATTTTATAGAGTAACTGCATGTCTATATAAAAAATAGTGTTATAGCTTTGACTTTAAGATAATTTTTTAACATTGCTTAAAGTTTTCTCTAAACTGTTCAATGCGTTTGGCTTACTTTCTGTTATATAAAACATAGGGTATAAATAAATTATATTTTGCAGGGTATATTCATATTATATAAATGCTGTTATCTTAGGCATTGGACAATGTTATGTTTGTTTGTTTGTTTGAGGCTACTGTAGTCACCACAGATAAAGTTACTTAACTGCAACTGCTGCAGGTTCAGATTTATGTAAGATATAGATATATGTATATATGTATGTATATACATATATACAGCCCACACACACGCCGTTTTAATGAAGTCAAGGATGACATTGTCGTAAATACTTTAAGCATTACCCACATACACACACACACACACACACACACACATTCAAACACACATACACAAAACATTTAGCACTTTGAGCTTGCAATTAAAATATTTTTCTATGTAGTTTTGTCTTTCACATTGTCTTTCCTGTGTATCAAATTAACAAACTATTTTAACTAACACACTCTTTAACACTTGCTTTCTCACTCTCACATACACACTCTCTCCATCTCTGTCTGTCTTTCTTTTTATTTAATTTTTCTTCATTTGTTTTGTCTTAGTCTTTGTCTAACTGTACGCTACTTGCACTGACCCTGAGCAAAGACCTAGAAAGTGAGATTCGCACATAACAATAGTCAAGGCTTTTAATTAAATTACAGATATCAGCTCTATATATACATTTGATATATCATATCCGCATAGGATCATATATATATGTATATATATAAACATGCATAATTAGCAAGTCTAAACATAGACTTTAGCCACTGCATTAGATAAAACTGACTCAAAGATAACGTTGCAATTCTTTAAAATTCTTTTTAGTCATCTGATTAGATTATAATACATCCATATTATATACATATACATATGTATGTATATTTATATGCATATATTATCTGGTAATCTATAATACTATATTGTAATAAACAAGCAATGATTGCTGTCATGCCCTAAAATAGCTGTATCTGTGCGAGAGCAACAGTTGCCAAGGCCCAAGGCTTTGATTCACTTGAAATTTGAAGCAGCAACAGCAGCAAATGCTTCAAAATTCCAACAGATTCTGATAAATATACTGCTATATACAAATTTATATATATATTTAAACATATATACTATCTATATACTATATCTATATGAATAATATTTATATATATATATGTATATATTTTAATCATATTTATTTTCTAGTTCACTTTCATCTACATTAAGCATAAGGCAAAGTTAAATTCAATATAAATATTTTATATGTATTTTTGAAACTTCTGCTTCTTCTTTTTCTAACACTATATGTTTATATATATTACATATAATCTAAAAAAATTTCATTACTTTAAATTTATAATATTTTAATAACAGTAATTCAATGTGAAAAGTTAAAATATTTCATTTGATATGACAATGCGCCTGTTACAATTCTTCTATTAAAAAAACTGAGAATTCTTCTGCTGAAATTTATAAGCTGCTTAAGCTTAAATGTTGCTAGTTTTATATAAATATAAAAAAAAATTATAAAATTTTTTTTTTCATTTTTCTTTAATTATTTTTTGACTCTCAAAGTCAAGTGCAATATGCAAATGAGCAGCCGCAATACAAAGCCAAAGGCAAAAGCAAAGGCAATGAAGATATTTTATGTATATATATATATTTTGGTATTTTTTTTTTTTGTTTTGTTATGTTTTTTAAGTGCTTAAGCATGTGTTGGTTGCGTTGGCATCTCTTACTTCTAAATTAAGATGTTTGTGCAAATTAATTGGTCGCTGGCATCATTATTACAAAAGCGACAAACAATTAGCCTAGATTTGCCAGAGAATGCCATAGCAGAGATGACAGCGATGCGATAAAGACAGAAAGATAGCATTGCTATGTATATTTATATGCATATCTATATATGTATGTGTGTGTGTGTGTGTGTGTGTGTGTGTGTGTGTGTGTATGCAATATATTGTTGCTGTTCAGGCGCCAGTCCCTAGAATAAAACCCTATGCGTTTGGCATAGAACTGTGCAATCTGTGCATCAATATTAACACTTTTATTATCATTAATGATCATCATTATCATCAATGTTGATCATCATTAATGATCATAATGTTCATTACAAAGTTGCAACAGTTTGTTGCGGCAATTGTTGTCGCATCGCTTGCAATTGAGTGGCAATTAAATGTGGATGCCATTTACTGATAGAAATGAATTGATGATTTCTTTCTATGTGTGTGTGCGTGTGTGTGTGTGTGTGTGCAGCTGCAACCACAACAACAACAACAACACGCGCACACATATAAGTTTCATTTGTATATATTTATATATATATATATATATAGATCTATTGAGATATATATGCAAATGGATCATTTGCCAACTTACCAGCTAAGCTATTCCAGTTACGCGCCTCTGCGCCGCCCCAACCATAGATGGCGGCACTGAGCAGCGCCCATAGCAGCCACGTGGCTGCCAGGGGCTGCAGTAGCCTTCCCATAGCGGATTGCGGTTAATTCAGTGGTTACACTCTTTGATTCCGTAGATGCGACTATATCAGCGGCAGCGACGCTTTGTTGTGGCAAACGCAACTGAGAAGTAAAGATTGCAGCCTATTAAAACAGTTGCATGCAGCAGCTGCAGCAGCAGCAGCAGCAGCAGCAACAGCAGCAGCAATAGCAACTCTTGGAATGCCAAATACAAAAATACTAAACAAATGTTGAACAAAACTTAACAACATCCTACCTCCCCCCTTCTGGCCACAAAAAACTGCTCAATGTAAGCCACCCGTTGTGCCCTTAGAAGGGACACATAAACCTCACAGCAGGATGACTTGGTGAAAGGAGGATAAAGCCGGAGTCCACTGCGACTCGACCGGACAGTGTAGATGCTTCCGGGCAAAGTCAACGCATTAACACCCAGAAAACATCAACACACACACACACACAGTGACTGAAAGAGAGAGAGAGAGAGAGAGAGAGAAACACACACAGATAAAAAGGATACTCTCAGAAACATTTCCGTTACAAATGAAAGCAATGAAGAGACCTTCCCCTACCCCCATCCAACCATCACACACACTGTTGTCGCACAACAACTGCTTCCTATACCTACCTCCACCTCCCCCTTCCCCACCCCAGCAACGCCCACACCGCCAACACATAACAGCAACAAACCCACATTGGACACTTCCGTCTTTGTCTATGCGAGTGAAAAGTGAAAAACTGTAAAAAAAATATCTAACAAAAAAAAAAAAAAAAAATAATATAGAAAATATGAAACAAGGCACAGGACACAAAACAGGACACATAGCCGCCAAGTGGAGCACATTAAATGTTGCTTAATTTTAAATAACGAAATATTTTTTTAAACATAAGAAAAAGAAGAAGAAAAAAATAGAATAAAAAATAGAAGAAATAAATGGAAACCAATTCAAGACACAACACGCTGACAAGCTTGAAGCTTGATGTTTGTTGCTTGTTTGTTGTTTGTTGTCGTTGTTGGTTGTTGGTTGTTGGTTGCTGGTTGCTGGTTGCTGGTTGAGGCCTCATCAACATTCAATTGTTCAATTGTTGCCGAAATACGCATCGAAAATTGTGTCATTCCCTGAGCGTGTTAATGCAAAGGATATCAATGTTAGGCAGGCTGGCAAATAGTATACAAAAAGAAGGACGAAAGAAAAATATGAAAATTCCCCAACGAAAAAGCAAATAGAAGCACACAACAATAAACAGTTTGAGAGGGGGGGCGGTTGGTGGAAATTATTATATTTTTTCTCAAGGATTAACAAGGATTTAGGCAATGCAATCGAAAGTATCAACGTTTTTGGCAATAGAAATATATTTAGAGAGAATTTTAGTTAGAGAGAAGAATGAAAGAAAAGGGTGGGAATAAAGGGGAAAAGTATACTTAATGCAACAGTTTCTTTTTCAATAACGATAACAAATTGATGCAACAGTTTCTTTTTCGATAACGATAACAAATTGATCACATTTGCTTGCAGCTCAACAGAAAGCAAAGCCGATAAAGATTTCAGTTTAATATCCTATTAAAGCTAAGAATTGTAGCTAGATTTCTATTTATATCCAATAAGAGTTGTTGTTATAGCTCCTATTACACTTTCCATTAGTATTCACATTTGTTATATATATATTATATTATACTTCTTTCTTCTCTTTAAACAAGTTCTTTAACATGCTCTTTGCCTTCTTATTGGACTTATTATTATACTTCATATTGAAGTTTCGCTTCAATTTCCCATGAAGTTTCTAGGTATACTTTGAATTTGTCTGCTTCTTCAATTACATTCTCTTCTTTTCTTTTGATTTCTCCCTGGAATTTGTATTTTACTTTTTTTTATAGGACTCATTTTATATCTAATAAGACTCCAAATGAAAATCCTTCTACAAGGTTTGCTTCAACCTTTTCTCTAAATTCTTTTGCGATTTCTTGTGGTAAATTTTGACAACTGCTTCTATTTCTTAAGAGAGTACTAACCAGACTTTAGTAAGGTAAGAGAAACAGTGGATGGTCTTCTTATATATATCTATCTTTCTATATTTATATTTCTGATATGTGAACTATATCTAAATTCTATGCTACTTTTAAACGAGCTAAATCAACATTATACTTTCCCTTTTCTAATCTTTTCAGCTGAAATTAATATATACCTTGATTTATTTATATATATACATATTCAAACTATATACATATATATATATGTCTATTATATGCTGAAAATATATCCTAGGTTAACTTATCTTTGAGATATTTAGCTCATAATATTGAGAAGGCAATTAAACTAAAGTCAAAGAATTATGTGGGATTATTTGATGGAGTTTGTTTTTATTTTTAGGTATAAAATACCTCCAACCTATACAAGCTATATCTCTCTCTTTTCCACTCAAAAATTTTCCTTTTTCCTTTCTCTCCTATTTATGGCTTACTTTTGAAGTGTTGCTATCTCTGTTCATTGCCAAATTGTGCAAATTTTGCACAAAAAAATTCGCGCATAAATTACAACAAATTGTGCGAGTTTTTTTTTTCTTCAAACTAAAAAAGAATAAATATATAATAATAATAAAAGAAAAAAAGAAGCAGCAAAGTAGAAAAGGTAAGAGCAAAGAAAGAGTTAAGAAAAAAATAAGTAAAAATGTTTATTTTTCTTCTTTTTTTTTTTGATGTTGTCAAAATGAACTTGAACTTGATATTTTTGGGTTTTTTTTATGCAATTTTTGCGGCAAAATTTTGGAACTGCTTTAAAGATATTGTAGGGTATTTATAGTCTATGACGTATACACTATAAAAGAAGTATATGTATGTGTGTGTGTGTGTTATGTTATGTGGAGGTTTTGACCATCTGCGCGAAATTGAATATGTGAAAATTTTAAAAGCTTCGATTGTCGAATACTAAAGATTCAATACTGAATGAATATTGAATGCTTCGAATTAAATATATATATATTTATATATATGTATGAGTGACTGAGTTTGTGTGTGTGTGTGAGTGTGTGTGACGTGAAAGGTTTCTCTTGTTGTTGTACCTTTACGTCTGCGGGGTCTGCGGTATCTGTTGCTGTGAGATACGCGTAAAAGCTTTGTAGTTTATGCGGCGTTTGGCAAAATGCCTCAACTTGTATACTATACAGATATATATATATATATATATATATATATATATATGTATAGTTGTTGTTTTAAATTATTAAATGAGATACAACAAAGCAACTAAAATAAAATAAGAAAGAAATAACAAGAAGAAAAAAAAGAGTAGAAGTAGTTTCTACTGCTGCTGCTGCGGTATGGCTTGCTATGTTTCAATTAAGTTAACATTAAAGGAATGCTTTTAGCTGCTGCGCCTGTAAGTGGCCAACAGCAGCAACACTAAAAACAACAACAACAACACCAACAAGTAAAAACTGCCAAGTTTTGGGTTACTCAACATGTTACGCATAATAATTGGTGAATTGCAACACAATGGAGGCAGCTGCCACAGCAACAGAAGTTGCTGCTTTCTTTCTCTCTCTGCTGCTGCTTCTTCTACTTGGCCTGGCTACTAACTGTTTGCCACTAATGAGTTGAAGCCCCGTTATTCATATTATACTCAATGTTGTTCAGTTTTGTATCTTTATGTTTATGCATATCTTTTGTTGTTGATATTCAAAAAAAAAGAAAACGTTGCATGCACCCACTTTGAGGCCTTTGATACGATACGATAACTGGCGCCTGTTTGTGGCAAGCTGTTAATGATGCGCCACATGCTGCTGCTGCTGCTGCTGCTGATGCTACTAAATGCTAGATGCTGCTGTTGCATATTATATGCGCGTATTAACATCTCATCATTAAAAAACTAAACTAAACGTTCTTTAAGTTCAGTTTCAGTTGAGTTTTTGCACTTCTTTTGGTTAGAAAAGTCATTAAAATTAATGATGCATTTTATTGCTGAATATTTTCAAAACTCTTTCTAACTCACTTTCTCTCTTACTCAACATGTGTATGTGTATGTTTGTGTGTGTGTGTGCAGCTGGTCTTTTTTAGAATAATGCCCAATAAACATTGTTGTTGCATGTCTTTGGCATTCCATTCAACAAATGGAGCAATGCTTGGGAATAAAACCACAAAAGAAGTTCTGTAGCAAAAAAAGAAACGAAAATAAAGACACAAAGAGATAGAGAGAGAGAGAGAGGGTTAGAAATCTGCTAACGTTGACAAATTTGCAAGACGATCCTCATCGCACTTGAAAACAAAATCTAAATTCAAATCTAAAATTCAAAATTCAAATTTTTTTGTCTGCAAACGCTGCAAAAATTGCATACAACACTTGAACAACAGTTGCTGCAGCCAACATTTTCTTTTCTTCTTTTTTTTTTTTAAAAGAATTTAGATATATATATATATATATATCAAAAGATCAGACACCCCTCTGTTTATGTCCTTAGCTTAAAAATAACTTGAACTCTGCCATATTTGGACTTTGTTATTTATAATTTTTGTCGTGCCCCCAAAATTTGTGGGCAAAGAAATTTTGTGTACAACATTTTGAGTGCAACATATTGTTGTCATTGTTGTTGCTGTTTGTTTTCTCGGCAATTTGTCAATCAACTATACAAATTTCTACCCTAATTGTTATTGCCTATTTCTATAAATTTTCTATTTCTCTCTCTCTCTCTCTCTCTCTCTCTCTCTCATCAAAATATATATATGGAAAATAGAAGAGATGCTCTGCAGGCTGCGAGCTGTTAGCTGCGATCAGTGTCAGAAACGTTTAAAGTTTCCGACTTCCTTTCAATAAGATTTATTACCAACAATAACAGCTACACCAA
>JBAMBS010000895.1:0-120000 GCA_037044455.1 Zygothrica quintamaculata | reverse complement strand
CTTAGGGGTAATTTTAATCTGTTGCAAATTGTTTTTGTGTTGCCGCTTGCTGCTGCTTGCTGCTTGCTGCTTGCTGCTACTGCCCCATTGTAGACGCAATAATCGACAAGAACCCACTTTACCATACTATAGCAACATCTTGCGTACCAGCAAATAACTCGGTACCAGCCCATTTCACAATTTCCCCATTTCCATTTCAAAAAACAAAAATCACCAACCATAAAACATCTTTTTTTTTGCACTATGCCACACTCTGTGTGTTCTTTTGTGGCATATGCGTGCTCGCATTTGTGGCATATTTCATAGATATTATAATTCACATGTGTCTGCTCTGGGGGCACATACATACATATATATATATATATGTGTAAAACTTTGCTTGTGATTTGATTATGGATTTTTGGTGTTGAATTTGTATCTGAATCTGAATTTGGTTGCAAATGTTGCAACTCCACATGAGTCGTTTCATTAGGCGAAACGGCGAGCGGTTGTGTGTGGGCGTTGCCTGTGGCCGCGTTTGGGGCAACATTTCTGAGTTTGTTTTTTTTTACGGCAATGGGCTTAAGCTTTGGTTGGAAACAGACTCATCGTAAGAGCAGTAAATATAAGTCACATGAATAACCAGAGACAATAATAGTGAAAGTTATCGATAAACGATTGCTATCTAATTTATTGTTCACTTCTTTATAGTTCAATTGTAGTTTTGAAAGTGAATAATAACTGGTTTACTTTTAGCTTTGAGTAATCAATTTATTGAGTTATCGATAGATCGGGTTAATATCGATAAACCGATTTATATTAACTCATTTAACAATAAGTTCATGTATGATATATAAATCTCCTATGATTGCTTATAAAGTTGCTTGCAGTTAATGTTGCACAAGGTGCATGTCTTAGCTAGGATTCGCACCAAGATCTCCCTAGCCAAGTCCATGAAAAAGAAAGTTGGCTACCTTCTCAGTTACAGTAGAGCTGTCTATCACCACATCTGAAGGATACTGGAGGGAGCTGCAGGTAAAGTAGTCTACTCTGAGCAAACTTTCGCTGAGAGTAAAGTGGGAAATGACTCTTTGGAGAAAGTTCTCCGGGATAATCGCAACAGCTACAGAAAAACTAACAATAAGAACAAATTGTGCCCAACCAATCCTGTGCAGGACAACAGCCTTCAGCGAGCACTTATACTACTTACTGAAGAATAGCAGATCGGGTGTTATTAAAGGGGGATACTCCCCACAAGAAGCTGGTGAACTATTGCAGCTAGTAGCAGTGCCTTCGATTATTCCAATAATTAATCAATTAGCCACAAATCTTGGCAACGATTTCCATGAAATATATTTTGCTTAGATTTATAGAATTCCTGTTTAAATCTTTATACAAACTCGAAGTTAATCGATGGAGAAAATAAAATTGATTAAAAATTTTAGCTTGGACTTAAACCCAGCAACAATTTGTGTCCACAGCAAATTGCATTCACTTTAAGTTTCCTTATATAAAACCCAAGTTTAAATATATATATATAAAATCAAAGTTATTTGTAGGAGAAAAAGTTATCGATAAATGATGCCTAATTGGATTTAATTTCGATAATTAACGGATTTACTTGGATCCCAGAGCAAATTAATTTGTTTTCCCTTCAGCAAAGTGAAAATTGTAATATTTGAGTGGAATTCTTTTAGTGGAAATCAAAAACAAAAAATAAAAGCAAAAGCAAAAAAAAAATCGATAATTGATAATTTATATTAAAAGCATTAAGCATTTTTCTTTAATCGAATATTTTTTGTTTATTTTTTTATATATTCCTTTTATTTTTTCTATTTTGTTTTCTTAGGAATAGTTTCAATTTGGCAACGCTCTAAAAAACATTTTGAATTTAAATTATTTATGGCTACAATTTAAACAATAAAACGTTAAAAGAAAAAGTTCATTAGAAAAAGGGGCAGTAAAACAAAGGAAAGAAAAGAAAAATGAAAGAACATAAAAATTAGAATCTGGCAGATTCTTATGAATTTGGCATAATTTTCAGCGATGCGGCACGATCCATAACATTTGCCTGGTGCTTGGAGCGAATCAACGAATCAATTCTACAACTAAAAACATATATAACATATGGATATATATTGTATATACATATATATATATATCTAATGATAGGTATAATAATCTTAATATGATTTTCAATCAAGAAATTATTAAAATGTTCAATTAATTGAAGCGGCACGTAGCCCCAATAGTTGGCTAATGAGATCAGCTAACAAAAAGTAGCGCTGACATCATCCAAAAAAAAAAAAAAAATAAATAAATTATCTAAAATATATTTTCCAACAGAAATAAAATATAAATATAATTATTTAAATATTATTGTAAAAATATAAAAACAAATATGTAACATAAACTTAAAAATAATATATAAAAATAAAAAGGAAAACTTTATAAAAATTAAAAAAAAAACTCACCCGATGCTGGGGACTGAGTTGCAGATGGAATCTGAGGCTGAGGCTGAGGCTGTGGCTCAGGCTGAGGCTGGGACGGATACTGACCATCCTCTGTGACCGTAGGCGGGCAGCCAGCTTCATCCGTCTGATCAGTACATTGGACTTGTCCATCGCAACGGTAGGACAGCGGATAGCAGCGTTGGTCGCATTTGAACTCATCTTCAGTGCAAACTGAATACGTTGAGTAGAGGTCAAAAGGGGTGAAAGAAAAAGAAAAAGCGTAAAGCAAAACGAATGCAAATGAAATGAAATAAAATAATCAATAAATAAAAAACGAAACAATAACCGAAAGTAAAAGCAATTATTAGTTTTAGATGAGATATGAAATTAATTTTTAATTTCGCTTAATTTTATTGATAAATCCCAAGGATATTCTATAAGAATTTCCATACTCTATATTCAGTATTTAGTATTGATTTTTGAATGTGAATGAATTGAATATGAATAGATTTAATAGTATGTATTTCTTTTTAAGCATTGAATCATTACCAAAAGTATTATCTGGACAATTCTCCTCATCTTCACCATTTGGACAATTATTTTCACCATCGCATTTCATCTCATCGCAGACTCTGGTGTTGCTGCGGTGGCACAAGAATGTGGAATCGCCACGACATTCTGATGGGACACCGGAACCATCTTCAACATCGATTGGTTCAACTGTTTCAAGTATGTTAGGATCTATGAGTGTCAGTGTATGTGTGTATGTATTTGTGTTTGTATGTGTGTGAAAAGTATAAAATAATTTGTAATTAAATTAAATGAATTAAATGAAAGTAGAAAATAAAAGAACCAGCAATAAAAACTGAAAACAAATAAACACTTATACATATGCAGACATAAACAGACACATACAACACGCAGTGGCATAAATGTGTGTACAATGACAGAGACACATATAGAGATGAGACAGATATAGAGAGAGACAGAAATAGTGTAAAGGAACAATCAAAGTTGAAGACAAGAACATGAAAACAGCAACAAACAGGACATAAATTAAAAGACAAAGATGCTTAAAGAAACTGAGAGAGCGAACAGAGAAGAGTGAGAGAAAAGATAAAGTGACAGAGAGGGAAATATATGGTGCAAAAGTGTTGTCGAATGAGACGAATAAATGGGTCATAACAAATGGCTGCAAAACTGTAAGTTTTCTGCCTGTGTATATAAGTGTGGTCTGCATTATTAGAATGAACATTGTGTGTGTGTGTGTGTGTGTGTTTGTGTGTGTGTGTGTGTGTGTGTGTTAATAATCGAATCGTATACCCGAACACCCGAATACCAGTTAGAGCTGCGCCAAAAGATACAAAAAAAAAAACAAACCATTTTTCCTAACATCCAAAGTACAAATCTCTCCATCGCAGTAAACTGCTTGCTTTGGAGCTGGTTCCACCCGGTTCGATTTGAGCACATTGCAGAACTGTTTATCCTCATCGGCAGCATTTAAACAGTTGGCTTCACCATTACATATAAAGAAACAAGAGATTTTTTCAGATGTTTCCGTATCACATATAAAATCATCTCCATTCTCTTTGCATTGATCATAATTGGGAATAACATTTTCAGTTTTTATTTCGACTTCTGAAGTATCGTAACGTGGTGTCTGTACACTTGTTGTTGCTGCTGTTGTTGTTGTTGGTATTGGTGCAAAAGATGTAACTATATGTATCTGTTTGCGATCATTACATAGCTCTGGTGCCTCATCAGAATTGTCATCACAGTCGGCAACACCATTACATACATTGCGACAGGATGTGCTTAGCTTATCACCGCTATCACATTGGAAATCATCATCGTTGGATGTACAGCCGCCATTTAATATTGTATTTGATTTACGTACATTACAGATCTGTTCATTCTCATCGGAATTATCATCACAATGCCTAACTCCATCGCATACTTGAGAGCATAAGATATAGTAAGGACTACCGCTGTTGCATTGAAATTGATCATTTGGATTAAGACATGTTTCATCTTCTGTATCATCAGCGGCATCATCCTCATCATCCACATCATCATCATCTTCATCAGCATCATCATCATCATCAGCATCATCAGCACTATCAGCATAATCTGGATTATTAGCATTGGCAGCAGGATCTTCTTCTCGAGTTCCATATCCTGGTGCTCGTGGCTCTGGTCGTAACTGTGACTGTGCCTGTTGTTGTTGTTGTTGTTGTTGTTGTCGCTGTTGTTGTTGTCGTCGTTGTTGTTGTTGTCGTCGTCGTTGCTGTTCTTGCTGTTGTTGTTGTTGTTGTTGTTGTCGCCTGGAACCTTTTTTGTTTACACAAGGATAGATTGTCATAAGCTGGTCACACTCTTACAGCGTATACTAAGGATACGGCCATTGAGGCATAGGAATTCCTCTTAATTTTGTGTGTATGTGTGTGTGTGTGTGTGTGTGTGTTTATGTATTGTATGTGTCTTGTATGTGATATGTATGTGTATTTGTATATGCTCATACCTTAGCCATAATTTAGACAAAAGTATTTACAATTGAACACAAACCTAAAAAGGATTTTTAAGCTTTTGGCTCGAGGATATCAAAGCTCTAATTGAAAGCTTACCAAGCGCCATTTGGCAATTAACCAAAACCAAAAGCAAAGCAATCAATTTTCGATATATATTTTGTACAATTATATATATATATATATATATATCTATGTATATGAGATTTTTATATATATATATGTAGTGGTATGTAGTATGTATATGTATATATGTATTAAATGATGTTGCACTTACCCTGAATCAAACGGAAATAGAAATCCTTATCGTAGGTTGCACTCTGTGTACCAATTTTATGATATACTTGCAACTGTTCACGCAACTTAACCTCAAAATCTTCGATTCTATCGGGTATCATGACATTAAGTATTACATAGATCTTATAATTGTCGCTAGTTGGCCTAAAGTATGAAGTATGAAGTGTGTTAATTATATGTAATCATTTTAACAATAATTCATTTGCCACATGAACTTACCCAACTTGCAACAATGTGCTACTTATATCAACATCATCATCATCTGATTCATAGCTCTGACGGAACAAATCGCGCAAGCCCTCGGCTATATCTTTACTCAGATTCAGATACTTCTGACTGCGATTATCTTCAAAGTCCCTTTCGAATGGCTCATTAACGGTGAATCTGGCGCGATCTTCATTCAATTCAATTTGTAAAAGGAAATAAAAAAGAAAACTTTATTAATTTCTATGCCAAATGTTGAAAGTGATTTCCACTTTCATAACAAAAATTATCTATTAAAGTTACAGTTTGGCATGCATTTAAGAATCTTATAAACAAACTTTGAAAATTTATGTAGGTTATAGAGTTAATTCCAATCTGCAATTGCCTCAAATCGTTTCTTAAGCTTCATCGAATTTAGGTTAACAATATTTAAAGATAGAGCACACACTTCATAGATAATATAACTATGTTTTTAATAACGAAATATTTGTACTTTGTTGTGTCAAATGCGATGGAAAAATTCCAAAGGGTTGCAGGAACTGCTTTATGCAGCTGCAACGCAAAGTAAAAGCAATCCTGGAACTGCCTGTGGCATGGTTAAATGAAGAAAAATTTGCAATGAATTGTGGAAAGATAAATAAAATAATTGAGAAGATTTAAGCAGCAAAGCTCAAAGAGCACAAGTTTTATGAAATAACCTTACAAAATAAAAATATATATACCAAAATGGAATGTTGTTTGGTCTGTCACTTAATTTTCATTTAATTAAATACTTTTTTTTTTTTTGCCTTGAAGACAAACTCAAAGAATATTTCTAAATAAAGTTAAAAGTTATTCAAATCTTACATGTGACTGTCTCAGTTTGATCATTGCCAGATCCAACCTCATTATCATCATAGTCGGGGGCACGATTCAGACGCTTGGCAGATGCTTTTCTCATTGGAGTTGACTTGGGGTGACCAGAGCGTTTGCCCAAAAGACGGCTGATCTCACGGCGCACACGTTTAACTCCTTGATGGAACCAATTGCCATCGAGATTCGAATCATCTATCAATGGGGCATATGATTTAAGGCTATCAGCACTCGTTTGTGGTAGTTCATCTTCCATGGCAAAAAATATATTATCATTATCATCCAGGCTAGAAGTTTGCTGTAAATTTTAAAATAAAATAATTAATTCAAGTATAAATATATATCAAATAAAAATAGTTTAAATAAAACTATAAAAATAAAATAATAAAAATAATTTTTTTTTTTAACTTCCACATAAGTTTCTGATTGGATTTGATAATATTTACTTGCGCATATATTGCATGCTTTAGTGCAATATTTCTGGAAAGATTTCCAAGTAGAAAACGAAACGAAAATCCGATATACATAAAGCCTATATAAATTATATGCCAGGACACTTTGAACTGAGCAAAATTCAAAAATAAAGCGCCACAGTTAGAACGAAGAAGAAAACTTTACGAAAAGTTTATTGTTTGGGTTGTGTTCCATGCTAAGTTCATAGCTGGCACAAGTTTAGCGGGAACTGAACAATGCTGCATGTAAGCTTTTTAGCAGAGCAGCACATGTGCACAGTGATACCAAAACTGTGCACGTTAACAGAGTGGTGAGTTTATAATGCACTCACCTTGCAGAGCAATGCTCAATAAACCTTCTGTAGGTAAATTGTTAAAGTAGTAAATAGGTTGCAGAAGCATTGGATAGGTATGATGTATACTTTATATCATTAATACGCTCATTTCTTGCACTCAATAAAATTAATATTAGGTGCAAGCAATCTGTTTATTTTCGTAAAAGTTTAAAGAACTCAACTTGGGGATTCCCCTAAATACATTAAACTGTCTCAATCGTATTTAATTACAGTTGCAATTCAACGGTTTTTTTTTTTTTTTTGCTAAATTTGCTTAATAAAATTATAAGTTATATGAGAGGTCTGCAATTAATATTTATGTAAAAGAATTATATTTTTAAAGCATTTTATATGCTTTATGGAATTGAACATAAATCCAAGGGGTAGCTGTTGCCAGATTCGCTTTTAATAATAATTGTACTATTGCTGATTACTAGAGCCAGTGGTAGATGCTTGTCAAACTGTAGGCATGTAATATGCTTCAGATTTCTTTGCATTGCAATTATCTTTGAATATGTTTTACCTAAAGGCATTCAATAAACTTTTAAGTGTGACCTAATTTCCGAATAGTATTTTTTCTCTATTATTTTTATATTTCTTTGTAATTTCTGCTATAAATTTTCTCTGCTGCCTCTTTTGCCGTTTGTTTGTTATTGTAAATATTGTAGACAAATGTAAACAAAAATGTCGAACATCTATTTATAATTGAGAATTGATTTCAAGTGTCAATTTTGTTTTTTTTATTGTTTTTATTTATGTTTAGTTACCTCTCTTCTCTCCCCTTCCATTGCCTTTTCCCCTTAAATTTTTTTTTATTTTTGTTGAAAACATTTGAGTCGTTTTTATTTATTTTTCTTAGTTTTTTCTTCTTGAAATTTTTCCCATTTTTTTCTTTTCTTTTTTTTTTGCTGCCTTCATCACTTTTTATGCTACAAACTCAAGTAGCATGCTACGTCATATTTCAAAGTCTTCTATGATAAGTGTAATGTATATCTAACTTATATACATATAAACATATATATATATATATATATATATATATATAATGTATTCCATCAAATCCAATCAAGTTCAAAACGAGCTCAACCCATTTTTTTTTTTGGATCTTATCGGAGCATTCTATAAATAGTCTTTAAGAATATATTCAACTGATTTTATTTATTATTATTTTTTATTGCATTTTAATAGCTTTGTAGTGCAGCCAACTTAACTGGCATAACAGTTATATAGTGCTGCCAGATCGTTTGTTGATACAAACAATAAGGAAAATTGAATTATCAGTGTATAAATTTAAATTTATGTATAGAAAATGCTAATTAAACTTAAACTTTGTTATAAATAATATACGCAGTGCTGCCAGATCGTTTAAATTTCATCTTGATGCAACAAATTGCATTATTTATTTAAAGGTTTCGAAACAATTATAATAGTTATTGCAAAAGTTAGCCATACAAAACTTATAAGCAGCTTGCATATTTTGATTGGATCTATATAGTATATACGTATTTATAGTATGTATATATATGTGTAGATATATTATATATATATCTGGCAATTAGTTTTTTATTAATTACTTTGGAAATTCTTTCATACTCTAACTGCACCTATGTCATTTATCTATGGCATGCAACAAGCATGAAAAGTGGGCCAAATGTGCATTCGCTTGTCCCGCCCCCACCACTTGTCACCTCACCCCCTTTATAAGTTTTTACCTAGACAATACACAGAACCCAAAGTTGATAATGTACGATAAGGTTTTTACGATAATGTTGAGCTTGTTGCCTGATAGTTAAACAGTTAAACAGTTGAACAGTTGAACAGATGGCAGACCCAGAGTAAGGTATGAAATGAAAGGAGGAGAATGATTTGATAGGAGGCGGGGGAGTGGAAAGTGGGGTAAAAGCATTAGTCAAAAGAAAATTATGTTTGTTATCAATTGTCGCTTATTAAAGCTTTTCTTTCTCTTTTTTTTTTCTTCTTTCTTTCCTCATACAAAGAATAAAGCAAAGAAAAGAACAAAAACGAAAACTTAAATTTTACTTAAAATTTCTGCTGAAATTTATCAATCACAAAACGTAAACAGACAACGAAATAAAAGCAACAACAAAAGTTGAAACAACTTTTGCAGCAAAAATTGTTCTCATGTCTTTTAGCTGGCTTCAATGTTTGTTGTTGCTTGTTTGCTGTTTGTTTGTTGTTGCTTGTTTGTTGTTTGTTTGTTGTTAGTCTGCATTGTGGTTGTATTTGGACGTTGTCTACGCTGCGTCTGCGACATTGTCTGCTTCCAAATATGGGCTGCAATTTTGTGGGCGGGGCATCATATCATATTCTATACATATCATTTTCTATATATATATATATTAAGTGGGCGGGGCAGAGGCAGAGCAGTGGCTTAAAGCAGTGGTGTAAAGCAAAGCTGCAAAGTCACGTGTCTCGTTTTTGAACTACTTTTTGTTGTTGTTGTTTGTTTTGGCAACTTGAGCTTTCTGTGTGTGTGTGTGTGTGTGTGTGAGTGTGTGGGTAATGCCTGTGTTTAGATTTCGATTTATTTGTTTATGGTATCGCATAACACCCAAACACAAACACACCCATACACACATAGGCTGTGCACTATGCCTGTCTTCTTATGGCAACAAATTGCTGCAGCGATAATATCTCTAATCATTTTGTGCCATTATCGATAGCTAAACTATCGAAATTGCTAGTGAAATTTTAAGCAAAAGGCATAATATTTTATGCTTCAATCAGTGACCAGAAACACTTTGCCTATCGATAACATTTATCGATATACGAATTAACAAACAGAAATTAAGTTGAAATTGTTAACTCAAAGCGCCTTACGGAGTCAGCGAAGACTTTAGCTGTGTATTTATATATAAACTTGTCGATAATTATCGATAAAAACTAAGCAGTATTTCTACTTGTTTACTCTACTATTTGAAGCATTAAAAATGTGCATATATTAAAGTGAAATCATTGAGGGTTTAGATATCATTTCAATATCTCATTGACTCCTTGTGCAGGACTCCTCCATAAACAGTTTCACGCCTTGTACATCGAAGGTAAAATAGTAGTATATTATCGATAGTTTTGAACAGACAAATATCAAACAAATATAACAATCAATTCGAACCTTTGGAGTACATAAAGTCATTTAAACATTGTTCTCTATTGAATGTAAATTCTAATGATTCATATTAAGGCAATAGTTTTAGTCTATAAAAAAGTGTAGACTAGATATATATATATATATATATATATAATTTAACTATATAAATAAGACGTATTCTAATGTAGACTAGATATCCTCCATGGTCAGTTTATTTTGCTTGAAAAGCGTAAATAAATGCGACTGAAGAGATTTTCCAAGTGGCTTTCAATTGACACAGATTATGGTGCGTTTATTGTTTATAATGCATGCCTGCTGCTGAGACATATTAAACAGAGTGTATGGGTACACCAGTGGTATTCAAACTGTGCCATATAAACAGCAAGCAACAGCAACAACAACAAACAAACCCACCCACGCAGCGAAATCACTCATACGCAGTGTTAAACAATACAAAACATGCAATGAAATATTTACAATTAGAAGACGACACGCAGATGCACAATAAAATGTCCTCGAACCAATTTACTACACATGACTTATGACTAAATATATGCACTAGAGGTAAGAGAAAAAATAGAGTGACAAAGAGGGAGGGGGAGGGATAGAGGGAGAGAGATCTATTTGCAGAAAGTGCGCAAAGTGGAAACCAAAACCAAAAGAGATAAAGCAGGTGTGTTAAGCTTGATACTAGCAGCACTTGTTGCTTGACCCAAATAGCTAAAATGGCAACTGTATTAGTATATATATATATGTTTGTATGTATGTATATATGTGTGTGTATAAGGCACTTGTTAAATACATTTCACTTCAAGGTCATTGCAGGTGTTGTCATCACAACAAATATACAAAATTCCATTTCCCAACTGTCAATCAACTCATTAGATTCTACTACTACACACACACACACACACACCCACACCCACAGACACCCACCCACACAAACATAGATATACTATCACACATATACATATATATATTTAGACATTTCCTTAGTCTGGGAGCGTGCATTGAACCCGTTACGAAAATAGACAAAGAAAAACACCAAAAACCAAAAATCAAACCAGAATGCAATGAGACTTTGCCACTAAATTAGGCCTTCCCACAGCCATAGACAATGATTTTCGCTCATTTCCTGTAACACTAAAAACCAAAAAAAAAAAAATAAAATTCATACAAAATACGAAATTTTATAAATTAAATGCTGCACGACTATTAAATGTCCTGGAAATATTTTGCCATAGACAAAATCTATAGAAAAGAATGCAAAGAAAGTAAATAAAAATAAATAAGAAGTTGTCTTGCCTAAAGCCGACAAAATGCGTTGAAAAATAGGTAAAAGTTTTCTTTGTTTTGATGTGAAATTATTTAACAATTGGTAAAGTATTTAGTACAACATATGGTACAGTATTTAGTACAACATATGGTACAGTATTTAGTACAGTATTTGTTACAGTGTATAGTAGAGTATTGGGTACAGTATATGATCAAGCATAAGCTACATTATAGAGTAACTTTCATTAGAGTATATAGTACAGCATATAGAAGACTATATAGCTTATAGAAAACTATATAGTGCAGCATATGGTACACTATATGGTACACTATATGGTACAGTATTTAGTACAGTATTTGGTACAGTGTATAGTAGAGCATTGGGTACAGTATATGATCGAGCATAAGCTACATTATAGAGTAACTTTCATTAGAGTATATAGTACAGCATATAGAAGACTATATAACTTATAGAAAACTATATAGTGCAGCATATGGTACACTATATGGTACAGTATTTAGTACAGTATTTGGTACAGTGTATAGTAGAGCATTGGGTACAGTATATGATCGAGCATAAGCTACATTATAGAGTAACTCCCATTACAGGATATAGTACAGCATATAGAAGACTATATAGCTTATAGAAAACTATATAGTGCAGCATATGGTACACTATATGGTACACTATATGGTACAGTACTGTTTAGTATATAACTAGGTACATAAACTAAACTTTAATCAAAGCAAAAATCTGCACAAAATTTTCAATGCATTCTCATTGATTGCTGCGAATAGAAGAAACTGTTTGTACTATGACAAAAGCTGATAAATATATAACGGAAATATATAGAAATATATATAAAATTACACATATTTATATAATTATAATTATTTAATAAAATGAAATAAAAGTTAAGTAGTAAAACGATTTCTAGGGTATTCTGCATATTGCCAGAAAGACAAGAAAATCGCTTGCCCCTTTTATTCATAAATTTATGAGCCACATGTGTGTGTCTTATGTGTGTGTGTATGTCTGTAATAAGTGTGTGTATTAGGTGTATGTGTGTGTGCGGGCAATTTATTTTCATCTACTCGCATTGTAGTGTGAAATGTGAAAATCGCATTTCGTCCAGACAATTGCGCGCAATCGATGGCAAAAAAAAAAGAAAAAAAAACTAAAGGAAAAAGGAAAAAGGGAAAAACTTATTCATTGACTAACTGACTAACTGATTGAACTGACTAGTGGCAATATATATTTAGGGCGGCCAGCAGGCGCGGCAACATTTGGCGGCAATTCCAAAAAAAAACAGAATAGAAAAATATTTTTCTTTTTCGCTGCAATTAAAAGTAAACGGAAAATTGTGGAAAATTATGTGAAAATTTGATTAAAAACTAGAGTCAAGGTAATTGCCAAATGGTTTGTTACCTTTTATAACTTTTGTTTTTTGGAATTTAAACGTTGCAAGTTGCACATTGCACATGGCATCTAGCCCGTTGCATGTTGCACATTGCATATTACGCATACGTCGCGTATGCCTCATTTTTATGTATTTAATATGCATTCAAATGAAACAAACTAAGACACAAACTGGCTGAGTGAGAGAAAGAAAGAGTGCAAGCGTAAGAGTGAGAGAGAGAGAGAGAGAGAGAGAGCGAAAGGGTGCCGCAAGTGCATTTTTTTATTTGGGTCTTTGGAGCAAGTGCAAAACAATTGACGCCTGAGAAAAATAAAAAAGAAAAACAAAACAAAAACAATAAAAAAAACAAAAACAAAAGTAAAACTTAAAAAATCTATGCAGAAAATAAAACCAAAAAATATGCAAAAATTTAAGTGCACTGCGTCAATCATCATAAAGCAGCTAAATTTGCTTAGCAATCTCTCTCATTCTTTATCGCTCTGCTCTTCTCTTTTGCTCTGTACGCTGTTTGCTGTTATCTTTAATCTAAATCTAAATCTAAATCTAAATCTAAATCTAAAATTATGCCTAAAACCTGAAACTCAACCTGGACCTGGGACCACAGCAATTGCATTGGACAGCTGTTGCCAGGTCGTCGCAGCAGGAAATATTTAGAGCAAAAATATAATACATAAACACACACACATACATACAGATATGCATACATACAAACAGCAACTCAATTGAATACGTGGGTGTATATTACACCCACATACACAAACATATATATATTGCAATTTTCTTGCCTTAATTAAACTGTAGATTTTTGCAATTGCTTTGATTTAATTAGTTTTCTTTTCTCCTTTTGTTTTTTTGTGTTTTGTCTTCAGCTTCTTTGCTTTTTTACTTCTGGCAGTGCACATTATTCATACTTAAGCTAGATAATATCTATAATCCGATTTACTAACTTATATAGTAGACTTTATCATCAATTGATTGAACACTGCAAGCTGCAGCTCAAAGCACGGCAGAAAAACTTAAATTTTTACCTAGTGGCAGTTAAAAATTATGAACCATCTTTGTTTAAAGCTTTAAGTTTGTTTAGTTCAAATAATATGTATAATGAACTAGTTCCTGGAACTGAATAACTTATCTAAACTGGAACAATAATAATCGGCTTGACCCAAAAGTCAAAAGCAACTTAAAACAGCTCGAAACTCTGCAGTTTATTTTTTGCTCCGCTAAATAAATGTACAATTGCTTCTGAACTGTAACGATATTTATTAAAATTATTATTTATTGTATATAATTTATTATAATTTATTTTAATTTTTTTTTTATTATTTATTTTTTATATATATTTTTTTAATTATTTTATATATTATTTTATATTATTTATTTTTTGTTATTTTTTATTTAATACTAATTTTTTTTTATATTTATTATTTTTTATTTACTATTTATTATACATACATATAATTTTTTTATTTATTTATTATATTTAATATTTTTATTATTATTATTTATTTATTATATACAAAGTGTTGTTTATTTTTTATTATTTATTATATATCATTTAATATTATTAATTTTTTATTATTTATTATTTTGTTTTTTATTTTTAGTATTCAATTTTCATTGTTTGTTATTAAATATTTAGTAATTATATTTAAAATTCATTATTTATTACTTAATTATATGTATTTGTATATGTATATGTATATGTATTTGTATATGTATATGTATATGTGTAATTATACATATGTATAATATAATTAATATAGATTCTCTTTCCTCTACTCCCGGCTTCACCCTCCAGCTTTCTCTCGATGATATGGATAAAAGTTTTGTATAATTTCGACAATTTGATAAGTTAAATACTACAAATATTTATAGAAAACTTGAACTAAATTTACGCTTTCTATATGTCTCTCTCTCTCTCTCTCTCTCTGCTCTCTCTCTCTCTCTCTATCTCTCTCTATATATATCATCGCACTTCCATTTCACTTGCTGTTTGCAGAATTTGTAATCTTTTAACTAAATTGACTAACTGTTATATGCCTGACCTTACAATGTGTCTGTCTGCCCATTACCCCTAAGCCACACACACATACACATACACACACATGCACATGCAACCAACCCCCTTTCAGCTGTTTAACGTTTCACCTGTAAACTATTAGAAAATCCCACAGCAACGACAGGAAATTAAATTCTATGTTACAATAAAGCGAAAGCAAACAAAGCAGATAGAAATCTGCCTAAGATTATATATATATATATATATATGAATTATAATATATATATGTATGGGTTTTAGTGCAAAACACACACACATATGTAGCATGTGGCATGTGGCATAGAAATAGCGACTAAAGTCAAAGTTGAATACGTAAAAGTAGACAATGAAAATGAAATTGAAGCTGATGTTGCAGCAACAAAGTGAGGCAATAGTCTGGGATTTCTGTTATTGTTAGCGTTGTCATTGTTTTTAGTACTTGACAAATCTGTGTTGCTTTCTTTCTTTACACACACACACACACACAGAGATTTATATATATAAATATATATATATATATATATCTAAAGTTGCAACTTATTTAAATGTTGTTGTTGTGCGGCCCATTGAGGCACGTCGCCTGAAACGAAGATGCCATCACGCCCGTCGACTGTTGATCCTGGCGCTTTGATGTTATACAAAGTCATCGGACCAGGCTTGTAGAAGGACACAGAAAGCGGCAGAAGGCAGCAGGCAGCAGGCAGAAGTGGCAGATAGCAGTGAGCAGTACGAGGCAAGCGGTGGCAGGATACAGGAAGCTGCAAGCTAACTGTTAGTTGGTAGAATGAAGCATCGAGATTTTTTTGGTTTTTTTTTTTTATTTTTACAACATTGCTTGAGACATTGACGATATGGCCGTGGTACATGCCACATGCCACAAGCCGAAAGCCAGCAGCCACAAGCCACAAGCCACATGCCACATGGCATCACATGCCATCACATGCCACACTTTTGTATGCTGCTCACGTTTTGGCAATTTCTCATAAAACAAACGACCATTAACGCCTTTAAGTTGTCGGCAGACTTTTTGACGTGCCCCACGAATTTTTGTTTTTTGGTTGTAAGTAGGTGGGTTGCAAGCTCGGGTGTCACCACTTTGTTCGTGCCTCATATTAAGTTGTCAGTTTTTTTTTTTTTTTTTTGGTGGTGTTTGCCAACAACAACACCAACAATATCATCATCATCATTATTATTATCATTTTGAGCCAGTCTCTATCTCGTTCCCACTTTCTCTCTCTCTCCCTCTCTCTTACTCTATTAGCCTCTCTATTGTCTTTGTTGTAAGTGGAATGGGAACAGTTTTTGATCAACTAAGCCACGTTTAATGGCAAAAATTTTGTTGCCTCCTGCTGACCAGTTGCGCTGCCTTCTACCAGACACACACACACATACACACACACACACACACACATACACACAGACACATACATAGAAGACTTATAAGTTTGGCACAAGTAGAAACTATTGACTGATATGCATATGAAGAGCTGTCTAACAGTTGATAGCTAGGTAACATGCAGCATGCGGCATATGGCATGTGGCATGTGGCATGTGGCATGTGGCAGGCTGCTACATTGAGTATAAAGTGAATGACTACCATACTAAAGCCACAAAACAAAGCCAATTTGCGTGCGTAATTTGTGGCACTTAGACGCTACGTGACGCACAGCATCTTGCCACACTATAAAAAGTCGTTGCTGCCCACTGCCAGAGTGGCTGACTGCCTTACTGCCGCCAGGTGGCAACGTTTGCATTGTCATTTATCTGCATTAAGTAGCCCGTGCCCTCTATCTTCTATCCTCTAACCTCTATCCTCTACCTTATGCCCTATGTCATCTGCTTTCGCCCCTTCCAAACTTCCCACTGCCACTGCCACTGCCACTGGCTCTGCCTATGTGTGTGTATGCGCGTGTTTGTGTGTGAGTGGCGAGTGTTAGGAAAAAGGCAATTCTTGTCTTCAAGTGCAAAGAGGTGCGTGGCAGGGTCTAGTTATTGTTGAACCAACCAATTTATAATTGGGCATTAGCCACCTACTTGACCTGGTCAAAGGCCACCCACAAACAAGCACCCCCCAACCCCAGCTACCAACCCTCAAGTGTGTCGCAATTGTGCGTAATTAATGTTGCCAATTAGTTGATAATTTTTATATTAATATATATATATATATATACATGTAGAAGAAGAAGAAGAAGCAGCACAAGAGCAAAATAAAATCGGTAAAAAAAATGGTAAAAAAGTTAAAGAAAATTTTACGATTTTATTGCATTTTAAATTTGAAGTTTATGGCTAAAGTTTCTTATGGGGCAAAGACAAGTTTTAGTGAAAATTTGCAGCCTTTAGGCAGGCATTGGCACAGGGGCGTAGTATAGTGTGAGTAAGGGGGGAGGGGGAGGGGGAGTGGCAGCTGTTCTGTAACTGCTGATGATCAGCATCAATTGACTACAAGCTAACAACATTTGTGGCAAGTTTGAAATTTGCCTTCATCTAAGTTATGCTGCAACTGAACAGAGGCGTGCATATGAGGGGGGAAAGGGTTGCCTAGGGGAGCGTGCTTGTAGTATGTAGTCACTATAATTTGGTTGGGCTATAATATATTGTATCTGCCTCACCCTAAAATCCCATTGAGTGGCCATTAGTTAGAGCTTAAACTCCTTTCTACTCTATCTTCAACTCATTCTTTAAATCTCTTCAACTCTCTTCTGTACTCACTGCTTAAGTTCCCTTATATAGTTAGTATATATAGTAAAAGTAAACAAATCTTACTTTTGCTCATAATTTTCTTTGCTTTTTCCCTGCTCTTGCCTTTCTCTCACTGTTACCCCCTTTCGTTGACTGCTCTAAGCCACTGCATTTGTTTTATATGTAGACTAAAAGATCGTTGCCTAGAAGCAAATCTTATTGGACTTTCTCCTCTATTTGAGTAAATTTTTTTTGATTTTTTTTCTTTTTTTCTTTGTAGTCTTAACTATTATATTTAATGTATTTCTACTGCATATTCCAATTCCTTTTTTTTTGCATTTTTTTCTTGCGTTTGTTCTTTGAGTTGTTTTTTGCAGCATTTGGCGCGCTTTTATTGTTGCAAGAGTTTTATGTGCAAATTTTTAATGTGGCAATTTGTTGTTTATGTTTGTATTGTTGTTGTTGTTGTTGTTCTTCTTCTTCTGCTTCTTATTGTTGTTTACACTTGAGAATTTTGAAATAATCCCATACATCAACATATTTTTATGTCCCTTTTGCTGCTGTTGTTTTTATGGCAGCAACTCAACAAAAATCCCCACGTGTGGCACACACACACGTATATATATATATATATATGTGTGTGTGTGTGTGTGTGTGTGTGTGTGTGTGTGTGCGTGGCATTGCACACATTATTTGCTATAAATGTTGCATTCCAATGTTTGCGTTGTTCCAAACATATAAATACATATTATTTATAGAAATGACTTCAGGCATAGCAGCATCAGTCTCTAAGTCAAATTCTTATGCATTTTATTTTTAAGGAAAAGCAAAAAAGAAAACAACAAAAAAGTGAAAAAAGTTGGCAGCACGCAACATGTAGAAGAAGCAAAAAAAAAAGGTAAAAGTATGCAATAAAAAAAAGGAAAGAAAAATAAAAATATGAAAATGAAATCAAGAGGAAAACTGCAACAACATTTCATCAAATCTATTAGACATAAACTAAAAATAAATATTACACATTGGGTAATACTGACTAAAAACAGACCCTTACCTAATCAAAAAGATACCTAAATATTATAATTAATATGAATTATTATTATAAGATATTTAAATAAAATTATTTAGAGTTAATTGTCACCAAATAATATTAAGAGAAATTCAAGAAAAAAAAACAAAATCTGAAGCACATTTCGCACTGTGTTTTCGTATGCAAAGCAGCTGCAAAAAAAGTGACAAAAAGTGTGAAATTAAGGACGAATAAAGAAGAGAAAAACAAAGACTAAAATAGATACACAAAAGTATATATAAATATAATATACATATAGTATAATATATAGTTACATATGACGATCTGATCGATCAGAGAAGTTGCTGCCTGCTTTCCTTTGATTGCATATAGTGTAAGCTAACTTAAAGGACTTCAAAACATAAGTTATATCCTTGCTGCTCACAGCATAAGGTAAAAATTAAATAAGCATTAAAATTTAAAGCTCAATCTATTCTGAAGGCTTCAATCAATACTTCAATCAAATCTTCAAACTGTTTCTTAAGATTTCTACAAGGAAATAAATTCTTAATTGAAAATTTCTAGAAATAAAAAATTAAAAAATAGTTTCCATAGAATATTTTATTGTCAATCACTTTTATATTTTTTATAACTTATTTATTTTTAATTTATTAATTTAAAACTTTATTATTTAAATACTAAAGTGTTTAAATGAAAAGCAATTGATTTTGATTTTTTTTTTATTTTTTAAATGTTTTTTCTTTTTTTGTTTGATTTTTGGTCACGCAGCGAAGACATTCATCAAAGCGAAACTTAAATAATTTGTTGTGTGTGTGTGTGTGTGTGTGTGTTTGTTTCTTTAACTGATTATGAATGGCCATAGTATATGTGTGCATGTGTGTGTGTGTGTGTGCTTTGCCTGCCTGTTGACCGTTTTTATTTAGGAAGTAAATTCAATGAGTCGAAACTTCTATAAAAAGCATTTACGCAATTTATCTGCTTCTACAGCAATTGTTGCTAATGTTACTAATGCTGTTGTTGTTGTTGTTGTTGTTGTTGTTGTTGTTGTTGTTGTTGTTGTTGTTGTTATTTTATGGCCAAGCAACTGACTGATAAGCAACACACAGCGACCATGTGGCTTTTGTGATATGTTTGCCAGGAATTTAGCCTCAATTTGCTAGCCAAGCAATTGACCGTTGCTGCTGCTGCCACGCCTTAAGCCACCCACTTGCCGTACAGCTATGTTGCATATTTAAGGCTTCATTTAGCACTAATTAATAACATTCTGTTTATTACTTTTCTTGGCATAATGATATGCCACGTCATATTGCAAGCAATGCGAGCAGCAGTAGACAGAAACAGAGCGAGAGAGAGGGGGGAGTAGGGAGGGGAGAGATAGAAGCGTATAGAAGATTGAAAAAGACCTTTGTAGTCTAATTTTAAAGTAGGGCTGCATTTGAAATCTGAGCTCAATTAGTCATAAGTTCAGTTATATAACAGAAAATATGAAACTGAACCTGGCCGTGGTCCAAAGGGTTTAGGCCAAGGGCCACAGCTGGAGCTAGGCATCCAAGGCAGGACGTAGACTTTATATAAAATAAGTAAAGGGAGGGAGGTAGGGGGTGGAAAGTGCAAGTTTATGGTATCATCAACAAACTTTGGCTTGCTGTTGCTGCTTCTATTTGCCGCTATTTTCCAACTTTAATTTGACCAAAAACAATTAACAGCAACAAAAACCATAACAACAACAACAACAACAACTGTAAACAAAGGCAAAATAGATATAAATTTGTGGCCACGAAAGTTACAGTTGATATTTTGTCTAAACTTTTGCCTTTATCCAAGTTGGCTCTTAGCTCAGTTGACTTTGTTAGCTTCAGTTGCCATTTTCCAGCTTAATTTTATGCCTGTATGTTGTATATGTGTGTGTGTTGTGTGTTGTGTGTTGTGTGTGTATGTTTGTTGTTGTATATGCTGCGGCTCAGCAATTAGCAATCTGACCTTTTAACCCTTTACAACCAACCACATAACGTCAGACTGTGACCTTGTAACCACAGCAACAGTAACAGCAACATTAACATCGAAACGCAACAAACTGTGGCAAAGCAAGGTAGGCAGGGCAGCATCAGCATCAGCATCAGCAGCAGCAGCAGCAGCAGCAGGAGAGTGAGCGTATTTAGTCATGATCCGCTTTGCATGCCACAGTTCATTCGTGTTTATGATATTTAAATGTCAATTATCTAAATCTATTCACTATATGCAAAACGATCAGATCTATATATAAAAATACTAAAATGCAACTAATTAAATATATATTTTTAGTTAAATGAATCAAAATTGACAGTTCGCATTGAGAAGCATTACAAAACGGCCTTGAGTGTTGCCAGATCGTTAAAGGAAATGATTTAATCTAGACTTTAGTCAAAGCAAACTTAATTGATCACTTTTACTTACAATTCAGTTTAGAATATAGTTTAACATAAGCTTATATGGATAAGCATTATTATTATTTTAAATTTATTCAATTTCTTAAGTTTGTTTATTTTTATTTATTCATATAAATATATATAGTTTCTTTAAATATATATTTTTTTATTATAATACATAAATTTTTTATATTTTTTTTCTATATGTATATTATGTTTTTATTTAATTATATTTTATATTTTACATATAATTTCTTGTTCAATTATATTTTATATTCTTAAAATTTATTTTTAAATAATTTTGTTTTTATTTCTATATTCATTTTTGTAATCTTTGTATATTATAATTTATTTTTTGGTATTTTAATTTATTATAAACGTTATATATAGTAGTAAATTTTTAATATTATTCTTATTATTGTAATATTTATTTTTTCTTTTCTATATTTATATTTTATATGTTAATTTTTTGTAATATAATTATTTTTTTAAATATAAATATTTTTTTATTATTTTCATTTTCATTTTTTTTTTATTTATTAATTTATTTTGTTTATTTATTATTTTTATTTTCAATTTTTATTTGTTTAATTTATGTGTATTATTTATATATTTTTATTTAATGAACGTCATTAACAATAAAAATTATTTTTTATTTTTTTATATAATATCAACTATGAAACAATCGACGAAAAACTAATTATAGAAATAAAAATGTAAAATTAATGTTAACATAAAAAATAAAAAGACTCAAAACCTTTTTAACTGAAACTAAAATTAAATAATAAAAGTTAAATTAATTTACAAACTTCATCAATTGTAAAGAAATTGAAGAAAATAAATAAAAAAAAAAAACAAATAAAATGCAGTTTTCAAAAATTCATATTTTTTTTTTTTTAATTTAAATTATAGTGTATTAATATTAACATTATATATTATTATTAATATTAACATTATATATTAACTAAATATTTTACTTTAAACAGCTGTTTCTAGTCAATAGTCGCTATATGACTAGAACAATCTTTAGCTTTCCTTGAAGCGAAGACTTAAAATAGTTTGTAGAAAACAAATAGATTTTATTTACTATTACTATAGTATTTTTTCAAGTGTAGTGCTGTGTAATGTTGGTTTTTATCTAGACACAATATAAATAAAAAATAATAATTTATTTGATAAACTGCAATGAAAAATTCTATATAGACATAAATTTGAATACCAACAAATAGTTTTGAATAGCTTCTATTTTAAGAGTTTCCTTTCTCAAACTGTAGTTAAAAACTGTTTTCAAGAAAAAACAGTGTTGTGCAACGTAGTCGAAATAAATTAGAAACTATTATTTAAGCCTCACTTTGACATGAATTTATCAACGAAAATTCCAAATAATATTTCATATTTTAAGTGCTGAATTATTGGGGTTAACCAAATTTTTTTTTAATTGCGTTATGCAACACTAGTTGTTAATAAACAGCACTGAATTTATGCAAGTTTGTGACTCATAAAATTGAAATTGCTACATTCTTAAACTTTTCTTGTGGCATTATAAAAAATGACAAATTTTTTTTCTTTTTAATTTACAAAAAAAAGGGGCAAAAAAAAACAGTGTTAAATAGCGTTGAGCTACTTAAGAGCTAAGCAGCTAATTAACTGAAAATGCACTGAGTAGACCTTCAAGTCAATAATAAATATATGCATATATAGAAACATATAAATATATATATATATGTATATTTGTATATATCATTGTGTTGCTCTACTAATCAGCATTCAAAGCTGAATTTACAACGTGAAGCATTAGGTTTTGTATGTCAGTGCCAGTTGTCAGTCGTATAACGGTTATTTATCGCACTATAGTACCGTATATATATATATATATAGAATCTATCAACTAATTTTAGTAGACTGTCTGTTAACTATTTACACTGACTGTAAAATCTTGACTGTTGACTGTCGACTGTCGATGATGAGTTATATTTCATACTAAAATAGTCAGTTATTTAGTATTGACTGACTGACTGACTGACTGACTGACTGACTGACTGATTGAGTGTTTGATTGATTGATTGATGGATGGATTGATGTATGATGCATGTACTTAATGTATGGCACAAATAATATGTGTCACACGCTTTGGTGGCAAGAACTAAATTTAAATATTATGCCACAAACGCTGATGTCATACACCAAAATGGATGCTTATATGATATCATTTCTTAACAATTGTTGCTGCTGTTGCTGCAGTTGCTGTTTTTGTTGCAATGTTTTGACTGCAATTTTGTGGCTTGCCTGTTGCATAAATCACAAATCATAAATCATAAATAACAATGCCCCCGGCGCTTTATGTTTCTATGCAATTAGCTGCAGCTCCAAGTTTATGTCTAGCGCTTTGACTGATCGCCAAACTGCTCTACCTCCCACCTAGCACCCCCAACATATTGATGAACAGCACAATCAACATCATCAACATCAACATCATCATCATCATCATGAATATCATCAGCATAATCATCAACCGTAGCTGCTACAGCAATATTGTGATTATAATTATAAACATTATCATGATCTATTGGATTTGTGGTATTATCAACTGTTTGTTGCACAGTGGTTCCATTAATCAAACAATGCCGCAAAACGGCAATCAAGATGTTAACAGTTAAATTATATAGGTTTAAAAAAGTTAACATTCTTTTTGTTTTTGTTGTTGTTTCTGTTTTCGGCCAAGAAAATTGTTTGGCTTTGCTTTTTTCTCTATGTTTGGCGCCGGCGGTGCTGTTATTTTGTTGCAATTGAAAGCTGCAGCAACAGCAACGGCAGCAACAGCAACGACAGCAGCAGCTGTTGCCATATGCCGGTGGCACAATGCAAATTGTAAATGGCAACCGCTCACCGGTTGCCGCTAAAACGTGGCCAGCTTCAGTTTGTCAGTTGCAGTTCAAGTTAACGTAGACGTCAACGTCTGCGTCTGCGTCTGCGTCTGCGTCACCGTCGATGCCGACGTCAACTTCAACTGCAACTTCAGTAGTCGACACAAACATCGTCGCTGCGTGAAGCGTGTTTAATTGCGTGCAATTTGTTTTAGGCCCAGCCAAAGCTACCAATTCACACACACACACACACACACACACACACACACACACACACATACACACATTCATGGCATACGCATACAGAGACGGACAGTTAAACTGGCAAGCAGACAGCATGACTGAGTTGCAGCGAGAGAGGCACACACAGTGCAACCTCGATAAGCAGTTAGAATTTCCATTGCGAATTCAGAACAATAAAATTAAAATTTAAAAAATTAAATAAAACTTTAAGTTATCATTTAAATAATAACTTATAATTCAATTAATGAATTTATAATGCCTTTAAATATATAAAAAAAATTTTAAAAATTTTTTTAAAAGTAATAAAATAAAAAATTAAATTCATTATTTAAATAATTAAAAATTAAAATAATAAAAATATATTTATAATATGTATTAGAATAAAAAAAGAAGGTAAAAAAAATAAATAAATTTGTAATTTATTAGTAAATTGAAATAAAAAATATTAATTAAATTAAAAAAGATTTTTTATAATAAAAAAAATAAAACATTAATTTAAAATAAGTGTATGTTTATAAAATAGTTGAAAAATCATTATAAAAAAATTATATGAAAATAGATAACAGAAAATAAATTATATTTATTTAAAGAAAATAATACGAATTAATAAATATAAAGCAATAATAAAATATAAATAAAAAAAATTAAATTAAATTATATAAAATAAGTAAAATAAAATAAAAAGTAAAAGCTTAAATAAAATAATAAAAACAAATAAAACGAAATAAATAGAAAAAAAAGTTATATAATTGAAGTTAATACAAATTAAAAAATAAGTAAAATAAAATAAATATTTAAAAGTAATAAAAATAAATATTTTCAATAAATCAAATAAATTAAAAAAACTTAAATTAATTAACAAATTTAATAAAAAATTAAAACTATTAACTTTAAAGCTGAGATATTAAATATATGTAATAAAAATACAAAGTTTTCATAAATAAAAATAAAATAATTTTTATTAAAATATTAAATAAAACTTAAGTCAGTTTAATTAATCTGCATAGCTCAAATCTTAGTTAGCGTTTTGGTGCTTAAAAATAAATAATAATAATAAAAAAAGAATAGAAAAAATATATGTAGATAAACGTTGCTTATTTTTTTGTAAAATGTATTAAAAAAATTAGTAAACTAAATTTTATTACTTCGAAGAAAAACAATTTTAAATAAAATGTGTTTTGGATCGTAAAATTTTGCAAAATATTTGCATTTTCTTAGAATCTTTAGATGAATAGAAATATATATATATATATCTGTTAGAGACAATTTTTACTATATTATTATTCTATCTAACAAAATAAACTGCCAAATGTCTCTTACTGTTAGGACATTGAGTGTGAAAGAGATAGAGAGTGAGGGAAGGGAAAAGAGAAAGAGGATGGTTAGAGACTTGTTACATTCAGTCATAGAAAGCCAGACTTTTTATATGTATCTTCCGCTGTGTGTATGTGTGTGTGTGTGTGTGTGTGTGTGTTTGAATTGTATATTATATGTTTATATGCAATTTTTGTATGGTTTAACATTACAGCAACTCATTAGGCACGCACAGACGGTCGACGACTGCGACGAGTCGTCGGCGTCTTCGTTGTAGGTCAAACTGCAATTGTGACTGCGGGCGTTGCTCGTGTTTCGTGTTTCGTGACTCGTGACTCGTGTTTCGTAACTCGTGATTTGTGCTTAGTGCTGTGATTTAGTTATATATACATATATATATATATATATAAATGTATGTGACTGTTTGCTGTCAACGCTGAAGGCGGCTTTGACTGTGACTGTGACGCTACTTCACAGTTCACTTACATTTTTATTTTGCCTCTGTCTCAACTTTAAACTTAATTACCTGACTGACTGACTGACTGAATATACTATATGTATATAAATATAAATATATATATATATATATATATATATATATATATATATGGTCAATAAGAGAAGCAACAAACAACGCGTAGTTAAGTTATTGTTTAATAGCCGAGGCAGTGTTATTTTTATTGTTATATTTATTTTCATTTTATATTTTTTTATTTTTTTATATTTTTATTTTTGTGTAGTTAACTTCCTCATGGGCAATGACCAAAGACTTAACGACGACAACACTGGACAACATAAATGCGAATTCTATGATACCTCTATATATATACACACGCACACATATATAGTATATATAGACATATGTGTGTGTGTGTGTGTGTGTGGTGTATGAGGTATGAATATGAATTCTACACTCAAAGCAAAATGAGTACCACGAAATGCGATCTGTGTAATGACAGGTCCAAACAAGTTGACTGAACCTTTTATAAACTGTCAATGTACTCAAGCTATATATTATATATATATGTATAAAAATGGTTAGATATATACATATATATACAAGAACTCGAACTATATATAGTATTTTATAGGAATATTGTGGCAAATTATAGGCAAGAAATTAAATATGCCTCTAGCAATCCAGTGCATAAATTTTATTTATTAGTTTATGTGAAAATTATGAGAATTAACTTAATATATATTATAAAGAAATATATACATCTGTTAACTTAACATAGCTTCTAACAGACTATGTTAAAAAAATGTTAATAACAACATGTTAATCAAAGCTTTCTAGGGAAGTTTAAGGCACAATAGCGAAAAATGTTAACACCCAAGGGATACAACAGGTTTTAACATAAATATAACATACATTTAACATGCTGTTAGTTAACAGAAACGGCAAATAGAGAGAAAAACTTATTTAAAAAAAATGATAAATTCAAAATTATCATTTAAATGTTCAATAAAAATTTCCAAGAAACTTTTTTACAACTTGACTCTAAGCTTTTTTTTTTGGAAATCACAAAAATGTGAACACAGTGTGGTAAGAGAGGGGTAAGATAGGAGGAAAAAGAGCTACACAAATTAGTTGAAGCAAAGCAAATAATAATGACAAAATGTGTAGCCTTTGGCCACATATTACTCATACTCCAACTGTGACTCCAACTGTGACTCCAAATTTGACTTCAACTTCAACTTGTGTGTCGACATCGACATCGACGTTGACTTTGTCTTCGAATTTGACTCATACTCATCGACATAGTCACAGTCATATTCATACACATACTCATATTCATACTCAAACTCAAATTCATATTAATTTTCATATTCACTTTGAGTTAGCTTAAATTACTTGTATATGATTTACACTCATGAATATAACGTATAAGCCAAATAGCATTTAAAACAGAACCGCAATCGATCATACTTATTGTCTGTGGATGCTGACAGTTTCTTTATTCTTATTTCAGTCTTCACAAGAGATTTTCTATGTCCGTCCAGACATATTGATTGACTGACATATTTACATATTGACACATTGACTGTTTGTCCATTTTACTGCTCAAGTTTTTCATTATTGTTTGTTTGTGTCATCCCCCAGCTGTGAGAGTCAGTGTAAAATGTCTCAACTCAATATAACAATATGTTCAATATTGACATAGCCAAGGCGATTGTCGATTGATGATTAAAAGTTATCTGGAATACCAATAATACTGCAATGGCCAGTACAATACTTTAATACCATCCAATAGTAACAGGTAGCCATATTATAGCCCAGGCGGAGACAGCTACAGAGGCAGAGACCTGGTCAAAACGACCTCGTCGACAGCTCATGCCAGCTTTGAGCTTATCGGTAAACCCAATAGCGATAGGTATTATTACCTCATCGTGTACTAATCGCTATATATAGTATAGTATAGTTATTCAATTCCAATTGAACATTTGATATCAAAAGTGAAGTTGGTCAAAACAATTGCGGCCTACCAAATAGAAAATTAACTGAGAAATGATTAACACGAAGCATATGCAAAAAGCGTTTAGAATGCGAATGGGAAGTGATAGACAGACAGAGACACAGGCAGAGAGATAAGCACATAAACAGACACATTGACAACTTGACTAAATGTCTAACTGACAGTCTAACTGACTGACTGACTGACTGTCTGTATGTATGACCATATAAAGTGCATAAATTAATATGACTATAAAGAAGCCACACTTCAGGCCAAACCTAAGTTGCCAATCTCAAAAACTTAGAGATTGTTTTTTATTTTTCATACTTTTTTGGTTAATGTTGTTTTTTTTTTCTGTTTTCTGACGACGTGTTTGGCGCACCAAGTGGGCAGTTGGTTTCAGTTTCATTGTAGCAACTAAATGCAAAGCACGTTCCCATTCCAACCCACAAACTAAAACAGCTTCAAACTGTCCAAAAGTGAAGATACCCAACTGTATTGGATGTCATGAAAACTGCACTGTTTATATGCTGATTTGGCATGTAGTTGTTAAAATATATATAGTATTGTTATGCCAGCTTACAGGGTATATAAAAATCAAATAATTTATATGCCCAAATGATATATTCAAATTGTGTAGGAATAATTCATAAAACATATCTAAAAGGAAATGTTGATAATAAACTCAAGACTTTGAACCTGAATAGTTAATATAAGGCTATAAATTGAATACAGATGCTTAACATATACAGATACAGATATAGTTTACTAAACTATATAGATATTCATGAAGCATCCAAAGCGACTAAGCGAGAGAGAGCAAGCCTGGCAGAAAGTGTCTACTATCTTGGCTCAAATAAGGCACAGTTTGAGCTGCACTTTTGTAGTAGAAACGAAGGCGTCGCTTGAGGCTGTGGTTATAAAACATAACTTTGACCGATATTTATGGAAATTCTAGAATATCCTTTATGATTTTATATATGTATACATATCTATGTTTCTTTATATATCCTCTCTCTCTAACCCCCCTTCTTGGCACAGTATTTAACTGCGCCCTTGTTTAAATGTATGAAATTTCCTGCGGGGCAGACACAATGCGACGCTTTCATTGTTGTTGTTGTTTTTGTTGTTGTTTTTGTTGTTGTTGTTGTTGCTGTTGGTGTACGCCAAAAACTAACCTCAAAATGCTTTTGCTCTCGAGAATGAGGTTCATTATAAAGCTGCTGTTAACTTAGGTTAAAGGCTGTAGGGAAGCTGCAAGGGTATAGCGGGTGCATTGGGACCTAGTGGGGCTTGTGCAAAAGCAGGTGCCAGAGGCCAAAAGAGGCAACAGACAACAGGCAGCAACACAGCACAAACAGCACACACACAACACTCGAGCATTGAACAAAAGGCGACGCTTTGCAACATTTTATTTCAGCCTTTTGCTTCAACGGCAACGGCAACGGCAACGGCGACGCCGACGACGACGATGACGACGACCACAGCAAACTGCAGTAAATGTTGTTGTTGTTCTCGTCATCAAGTGCAACGTCATCCTGCTTATTAAAGGTATTACACCTACACCACAACAACAACAACAACAACAACAACAACAAGCAACAACAACAACAGACAATAACAGCATACAACAAGTAAACGTAATTACTGAGGGGCCACTGCCGCTGCCGCTGCCGATGCCTTTGCCGCTGTCACAGCCCTTGCCTCAAGCTCTGCCTCTGCATTCTCCTTTATCTTCAACTACTCCAACTACTGCTCCCCTTGCCCCCTATTTGCCACTTGGCTGGAAGCGTCACAGTCTCAAATCTTTGTAGGCCTCTCCTTGTCATTGTCACAGCGTCTCAGTGACACGAGTGCTGCTGCTGCTGCTGTGGCTGTTGCTGTTGCCACATACTGCTGCAAGGGTAAGGTAGGAAGGTGGAGTGTTGGCGCTGGGGCGCGGCAGCCTCTTGAGGCAGCTTGTTGATTTCTTCAGCGCATTGCTGCACATTTACCCAGAAACAGTAAAATGAAAGAAAAAACACACACACACGCACACAGTCACAAAAATGAAGAAGAAGCAGCAGATGATGTAGAAGAACAAGAAGAAGGAGAAGAAGAAGAATCAGAGAGACCTATACAAAAATATGAGTTATTTCTTCTATGTTTCAAACACTTGAACTGCATTAACGTAAGCTGCAACAGCGACGTTAACGCTGACTGCAGCAACGACAACTGCAACTGCAGCTGCAACAGCGACGCATATATGATAAGTGGCAGTCAACGCTCCAAAACCGCTCTACCCCTACCCCCACTGCCCATCACTTTATACACAAGCTGTTACGACCTTTTAACTGGGACTCATCGAATGTTGACAATGCTTGTCAAACTGTTCAAGTCCAAAAGCTGCAAAACAATTTCAACATTTGTTTGGGCCACAAACTATTCACATGTATTTAGGTTTTTTTTTTTAGTATGCACACATACATATATATTACATATATTACCGATAATCGACATTAATCATAGCTCTGACTATATATATATATATATATATATATATATAGTTAAACTTTGTGCCAAGCTTTTGACGTGGGAGTTAAAAATCAATTATAATAAAAATCTAAAAAAAAATTAAAAAAAAAATAAATAAACGTTTGCCTAAATAGAAATGTTTGTGTTTATATATATACATATAGAGCCCTGAACCCAAAAAAAAAAATATATATATATATATATTTATTGTTTTTATGTAAATGTTGTAGAACCATTCAAAAGGCAACAAATTATAGCTAAATGACAGTAGAAACTAAAAGTACTCTTCAGCTGTATATGCCTTGAAGTTTGTACACAAATACTCAACACCAACACACACACAAACACAGATATATATATATATATATATATATATGTTTAGTTACTCATACTTAAAACCTTAGTCTAATTGCAACATTGGCAAACCCTAAGGCCTAAGCTGCACTTTGTTTAAAACCTTTTTGTTATTTTAAGGCTACTTTTATAAGTATTGGATAGAAATCGGATTTATATCTAATATGTTTATTAGATCTTGATAGGACAATATAATGCAATAATCATAAATATATAATAAAAGCAATTGGCTAAAGGAAGTCACCACGAAGGCCATTAGCTTCGAGTAGCTATAAAATCAATCTTAAACAGTAGCTGTTTAACATACTAGTTGGGACTCGAACCTAACATGCCTCAACAGGTTCTTTGAACTCAGTTTTCATATACTAAAATATTATATGTTAAAACATCATATGATCTGTGTTATATGCAACACATTAAAGAGGCATAAAACAGTATAAACTTTAATGTGCTTAAAAGCGGCAGTTAAGTTAAGGTTAAAGTGCAGTTTAAATTTAACTTGTACATTGTACACACAAACTGTATTTTACTCTCAGTTATTAAGCTAACAAATTTTGTCTAATTTGCTACAATCTCTAACTCTATTCCAGCCATAGATAGTGGCAGCTTTTATGTAATTAAGTGCAACAATTTACACAAAACTGACAGTTATTTATTTAGTTTAACTGGCGGTTAACGTTTATGGGAAAAGATTTAAATTTATTATAAACGTTTTAATACTTTTTGTGTATTATTATTTTTATATAAAAACATATGAAAATAATAATTTTTGGGAAAGTTTTTGATTAAGAAAAATTTGAATAAAATGAAAAGAAAAATTCACAAATTTTCTTCGATTTTAATTAATTCATTTAGAATAGTTTCCTATTCTATCTGAATATATTTCTATATATTTTATAAAAAAAAATTTCATATTTATAGTGTATTTAAGCTGCGGCCTTGACTACTCTTACTTCAGTTATGGAACATACTTCGAGCACCAAATAGTTGCCTAATGGAACACGCGTCAAGGTCAATTGTTGTTGTTGACCAAAAAAAACTGAATTATATATATATAAATTTAGACAAATATATATATAAAGAGTATATATCAGTATGTATATATATATATATTTTGTTGCTATTTTATGAAGTTTATTCGGCGGTGCGTTTTATTGTTGCCAACAGCAACAACAGCAACTGCTTAAACTGGCTCAGCATCAAGTTGCTGCTGTGATTTTTAGTGTTGCTGTTGTTGTAGCTGTTGCTGCTGTCACCGAGTCTAGTGACAACGACAAATATTTGCCTTTTGACAGCTAATGGCCACATTTAGTGACCGGCAATTGGCTCAAATGATGAGTGAGAGCCAAGCAAATTTTAGGGCCGGGTCTACGAATAAGCCAGGCCAAGAGGCCAGTTTGATCACGAGACGAGTCAAGCATTAAGCGTCAAGCTGTCTGTTTGACTTTGCTTTAAAAATGCAAGACAAAATTCCAAATATCTTATAAGACTCACAGTTACCCTGTACTCAAAGTTTATGTGATTAAAAAAATATAGAAAAATTTCCTCTTCAGTTATTATATATATATATATAAAAAATACTTAACTTTGTGAGTTTACTTTTATTGGTAAAGTTAAGCAACTCTTTTATACATTGCGTAGATAACAGGGTATATTTATAACATATATTGACTTGGGACATACCTGAAAATAGAAACAAAAGCAAAGAAAATATCAAAAATAACTCGAAATATAATAAAAAATAAATATAAAATTTTATTTGTTAATTGAATTATTAATGCATAAATCAAGACGAAACTAGACGAGAAATTTGTTGATGATCATCAACTGATTAATCAATATAAAAATAATAATAATAGTAATAATAATTTTAATAATAATAGTGATATCGTTGATAATAATTATTGGGTAAAAAAAAACTCGTTTTGGTTGCGGCAAAAAAAAAAATCAAAAAAAAATAAAAAGATTTGTAGCTGCTATTCATTTAAGCAGATCACAAAGATCACAGAGACTACCAGTTTCAACAAATACACACACACACACACATATATTTATATATATATATATATATACATACATTTATATATGAATTGTTTATATATTAAATATACAATTAAAAGTCCATCAATCATTTAAACAATCACAAACTCCTTAATCATTCGAACAATGTGTTACAATATTTCTTTGCTACTCGTTGAACTTGTTGAGTTTTGTTTATGCTAATTATAGGATTTAGGTATAGTATTTGAATTATATTTAATTTAGGTTTAAAATATGCTTTCTTCTATTTGTTTTACTATAATTATTGTTATCATTATTATTATGTAAAACAATAATAAAATTTTACGATTAAATTTTAGTAAAAGTGAAACAAAAGTAAAATGAATTTTTTTAAGGTTATTTGAAGATTGTTCGTTTTTATATAAATATTCTAAATAAATAAAAATTATATTATTTTAATTATATTTTAATATATTTATTATTAACATGTTTAAAAATAATTATATAAAATTAAAATTAATTACTTGTATAAAAGTGTAAAGTTATTTCAAACATACGCAAATGTAGTATAAAATTAATTTACATTTTAGTTAAATAATTTCTTACATTATTAAATAATTTGGTAAATAAATAAATAATTAAAAGTTTTTTTTTTTCAAATGAGTAGACTTAAATTATTAAAATTTAAATTAATTGGAAACCCAATGCTTTCCTTTAATTTATTTGCTTCTATTACATTTTTAATATTTATAATAATTCAACTCGTTTATTTATTAAATATAATTTTATATAACTATTTGTTTATATAGCTATTTTTAATTTATTATTTACTATTAAAAATTACATAGGACTAAAATTAGCATAAGTCATAACACTTGGCGTATACGTAATAACAAATATTTAAATTTTTTAAAAAAAATTGTTTTTCTTATGATTCTTATTTCCTGTTTATAAGTAGATTTAAAGAACGTGTTGGAAGTAAATATTAATAATTATTAAATTTATTATACCCAATCAAAGAATTGAATTCGTCTCAGAATATGAAAAATAACAGGAAGTTGATCATAAAAAATATGTTTAAGGAATAAGTGTAAATAATAAAAGTTAAAATAATTCTTAAATGGACGGAGTAAATCAAATAAAAAGAAAATGCAAATTTTACAAAAGGAAATAATTAAAAAGTTATTTTTCAGATTTTTTTGTCCGTGAAACTTTAATCAATTTTGCTAATGAACTGTAACAGTACATATGTGCTCATTCGTTTATATATATATATATATACATATGATATTCCCGTTCTATTATTTATATTATATATAAAATAATATATAATATACAATATATATTACATATAAAATAATATATAATATACAATATATATTATATATAAAATAATAATTATATTTAATATAAGTAACAGAACGAGAATATCATAGAAAACATATCTTGCTTTTATTTATTATTTTATTTTCATTTAATTTAATTTATTTTATTTTTTTTATTTAATAAAGTTTATTTAATTGTTATAATTTAGTTTTTTTTTTTTAGTTATTTATTTTAAATTATTTAATTTTATTAATTTAGTTAATAATTGTTTATTTATTTATATTTACTTTATTATTAAATATATTTATTTTTTATTAATGCTAACTAAAAAATTTAATTTTTTTTTTTTTTTTGGTATTTTATGTGTATATTTATATATAATATAAAATTAAAAAATAAATATTTTTGTATATTATTATTATTATTATTATCGTTTTATTTTTATTATATTTTGTAAAATTTGCTTTACTTAAAATCTTTATATTTAATTTATTTTATTATTAATAATTTAATTAAATATTTTTAACAAATATGTTTAAACATATTATATTATGATAACATTATTTAAAAGAAAATAGTTTTATATATATATATATATATATATATACATACACATATATATATATTTATATATATACAGCAACTCATTTAATCTTTCGCTACTTTTTGCTGCTGTTTGCAGCTACTTTAACAATGATGTCAGCTGTATGAGGCATATCATATTATTCCCAGGAAGTATAGGTCTATTTGATCTATCACCTAGTCACGCCACTCCGACAGCAGGCGCAACAACAACAAAAAGGCCCTCCACTAAATATTTACTATGAGCAGAAGCTAATGAACCTAGGCTAAAAGGGAAAAAAATAAAGAAATTTTTCAAAAATAAAAGAAAAGAAAAAAACTAATAAGAAGAAAAAGAGTCACACCATTCGCATTAAATGCTGAGTGCAGTGCAAATTGCATTTGACACCTTTCGAGGTTGGGTGCGCGTGTTGCATACCCTTACTAGACCCATCCAATTCGATCCCAACCGATCCGATCCGTTGCCAGTATAATAGCTGAGTATCACATTATGCCATAGGGCAACATATTTGGTCGCTTAGTCAGCGCGCTGTGCACGAGTCAAGATGGAATTGCTTTTAATTTTTTATTTCATTTTTGTTTTTTGGTTGAACTTTATTTTATTTCATTTTATTCAATTTTTATATATTTTTTTTTTTCTTTTTTCAAGCCAAACACTAAATAGAGGCTTAAATGTGGCTCCCAAAATGTGGCCATGTGATAAGACAACTAGTTCCAAAGACCGGCACGTAATCATAAATTGTGGCAACCGTATCGGTGGCAATGTTGATGACTTCTGCGTTGTTTTTTTTCCTCCTTCATTTTTTTTAATGCTTTATAAACCAAAATAACCGGTTGCCATAATACACAACCAAACACTTCAACAAATTTCAAACATCAAATCTAAATCTAAATCCCAAAAATAAATATATATATATATACATATATATTTTATCACATAGAAAAGGAAGACGCAACTCAGGCAGCTTAATGCATGCAAATGTCACAAATATGCATTAAATTAAGATTCATCAGCGTCTGTTGCCTCATATGAAAACATTTGAAATGTCCGCTGAAAGCTTTAGATTAATCCAAGTTAAGCAAGAATTCAAATTATATTTGAAATTACTTGATCAATAAACAAAGCATTTAGTTTAATGAAATGTAATTGATAGCTTTAAACTATGTAAAAGCACATTAGGAAAGGTGAAAGCTCCTTAAAGCTACTTTTAATGTTAGCAATAATATTACTGAAAATAACTATAATATTAATCCAAAGCTTCACTTATGTTTGAAATGTAGAAATTCTAAATAAAATCTTAAAAGACAAAAGTAAAATCGTTGATTGAATATATTTACAGTTTTAGAGCAATTGCTAACATTAGCTATCAACTATAGGACATATACAGTTATAGATCTATTCTTATTGGGACCTAACATTTATAAGACATATACAGTTTTGGAACAATAATCATCAATGGCATCAGCTATATGGTATTTACAGTTTTAGAAGCATTGCTATCAAGGGCTATCAGCTATAGAGTTAAAGCACGTCATGTTGCTTTTTCTTATCAACTTGGCAACAACATGAGCATGAGCATGACAATAACAACAACAACAACAACAATAGAAACTATGCCAGATATATATAAATATAAATATATATGTATATATGAAATATATGGTGTGTGGCCTATTAGTTAGTTATATCTTATCTGCAATTGAACGGCAATGCTCAGCTATGCGCTTTCCTTTACTTGGAAACTTAATTGATACGACAAAACGACAAGCACAATAACAATTTCCAATTGATTTACCAACTATGTATTTAGTTATAACTAAGCTAACTAAGCAATTAACTTGGCCAATAAAACAATAGAACTATAATTGTTTAAACACATCACCTCTTAGCCATAATGTGTTTGATTTCAAATTCATTTCTTAACAAAAAAATAAATAAAAAAAAAATGATAATACACATAAAACTTGTGCACTTTGTACTTTACTTTTTAATATATATAAGCTAAAGACTAAAAATGCTTTTTATATCACAAATTGTTGGAGTTTATTGCCAATTGTGGGACTAACATTTAATATTTGATTTAACAATAAATCCAAATGAAATCCAAGCTGAAAAATTTTCTCAAATATTTCTTATGAAACAGTGCAAAATTCTATATGAAAAACTTCAACTTGTATGCAGAAAAATAATATTCAACAAACATAATAATAATATTTAATAAAAATTAAAATTAAATTATTTAATTTAAATATAAAATTATATTTTTTCAATTTAACTATATTAAAATTTAAGCTTTAAATATTAAAAAAAACTTAAAGATTCCCTAGAACTTAAGGAGAAACATTTAAGTTTTTATCCGTTAAAATTTAATGGGAAGACTCTTGGAGTCTCTATGGCACCTTTTAAAATATGAAAAGACAAATAAAAAAACAGTTAAAGAAAGTGTTATTAAATAAAAATGTACACATAAACTGTACTCTGGCCTATACTCTGCCTTATTCAAACATCTATACTACGGCCTATGCTACATTTACTCCAACAGCTTTTACTCTAGCTTATTTAAAAGCTCATACTAGGGCGTAAAGTACTGCCTATAGTAGGGCCTATAGTACTGCCTATAGTACAACCTCTATTATGGTCAATACTACCTCTCACAGTATGCCCTATAGTACAGCCTAAACACTGGCTTATACAAAGGCCTATAATCTGCTTTGTACTATGCCCTATATAGAGACATTCAGTCTGCGGGTCAATGTGGTCTAAACACTGAGCAAAAACTCAGCCTATGCTAAGGCCAATAGTTTGTACTATTAACTGGTCTATAAGCTGCTATTGTTACTTAGTTAGCAGCTGCTCGCCTTTATATAAAAAGTTGGCAAAAGGAACTTTTTTGAAAATATGAACAAAACTGTGGGCTGCCGCCTTTAGCTCAAGCAGTTTTCATTTCCTGTAAAACTGTTTATATACACAAAATTAGTTTAGTAATTTAGTTTTGTTTTTAAAAATATAAAAAAAATTAAAACAAATAAATTTATACATAAATAATTTAAGAAATAGCTTAAAATTTAATAAACAATAATAAATTGAAGAAATGAAATTAAAATTTTCCTTATTTACAGGGTATTTCATAGCACAGCCAGTTAATGTTAGAGCTGAAATCTTAATTTTCTTTATAGCATATGAATAAATATGCATAATTATGCATTTATTGCTGCCTCGATTGAATTTTGTTAATTGTTTTTGGCTTTTTTGTTTTTGTGTTTTGGTTTTGGTTCGTTTTTTCTTTTTTCTTTCTTTGGTTTTCATTGATTTTTTATGCTTTGTTTACTAATTAATCGACTGCCAATAAGACCAATAAAAGCAAATTGCTTAAGTTTTTGCTTTTAGTTTTTATTTATTTATTTATATTTTTTGTATCTCTTTTTTCTTTTGAATTTGAATTTGATTTTCGGGGTAAAACAAAAGAGTGTGAAGACAAATCAAAAAAAAAACGAAATAAAAAAAAAATAAGAAACATTTCTTGATGTGTGGAAATTGATGTAAACTGTTTGGCAATTAACAAGAGAGCTGGAAGGCAGCAATTAATTCAAATTGTTGACAGACAATTTTCAATTTATTATGAATTGAATATTAACTGAAACAAATTTTCAGACAGAATTCCATTTAACTTATTTATTTATTTAGTGTTTTTTTTTTTATTATTATTATTTTTGTTGTATTTTGAAACAGTTTGTAATGTGTTCTTATGCCACCAGCAGCTGTATCGAATTGATGATGCAACTTCAGCGTGATAACATCAATCTATATATATTTAATTCTTCGGAGAATTGCATTTAATCATAATTTCGTAGAAAAGGCAAATTTCATACAAATAAAAAAAAATTTAAAGCACCAAAAAAGGAGTTGCAGCTGTTGCCCTGATGCTCCAAATGGTGGCACAGTCCACGCCCCAACAAGCCACAAATTTCAAAGCTCAATTAAGATCTGATCTGCAGCCAATTAGCTGCTGTTAATTGTGATTTATGAAGAAAGACTCAGCGCCCAGACTTCACTTTTCTTTTCTAAAATTTATATTTTATTTTTTTTAAAGTTTATTTGTTTCTATATATATATTTATATATATTTACTCTTAACATAGGCTTAAAACTTTATCAAAAAATAAAAGAAAAAAACATTTTTATATTTATTTTTTCTGCTCTCTTTCCATATAACATAATATTATAAAAAATATATATATATATATTATTTTTTGCCATTTGAAATTTAATCTTTATTAATTGCTTAGCTTAAAATTTAAACCTAATATTGTGTTATTTTTTTTTTTTTAGATTTTGAATTGTTTTTCGAATTGATTTAATGAAGCTTGAGATATGTATCAAAAATTTCGCAGAAATTTGTCAACCAAAAAACTAACTGGGAAATAACTAGTTGGAAATCTATATATATATACATATATATATATAAATATATATATATATATTTATATATATAAAGAACCAGTTCAACTTAAAAGTAAATTTGCGACAGGCAAACAAGAAGAAGACGTAGAAAAACAATTTAAAAAAGAAATATGCAAATAAAGTTACAAAAATTGCATGCAAACTACAGTTTTAGCTACATTGTAACGAGCTATATGACAGTTAATATTAATGATTATCATTGTTTAGCGTTAATGATCATTACATTTTATGTGTTGCATGCAATTTCGTAGAACTTTTCAACATTTTCATAGACATAAGTACTAGTACTTAAATAAATGTTTATTGCAAATATATTCACAAAATAAAAATTTTATATTTATACAGTTTCATTTTGGGTGTGTGTGTTTTTTTTTTATGTATTTTGTGTGCTGTTCGGCAAGTTAATTACATTGGCAGCTGCCTCTAAGATGACACAATAGATAGATATGTATATATATTTGAATATATATATATATATATATATGTATGATCATATATTATAGATAGACACCCACTGAGCAGAGTCAAGAGTGAAAAACATTTTTACATTTTGTAATAACTAAAAGGCAAAATTGCGACAGTTTTTCTCAGTTTTTTTCAACAAGTTGTTAACAGACTGTGGTGGTGCTGAGTGAAATGGGGGGCAGGGGCGATGTTAAGGTAGACTATAGAAAAGACTAGTGGTTAACCCCCTTTATATATTTATATATATATATAGAAATATTTAGATATTTTCCTATTGTTGTGTCTATTTTCAACATTTACGCAATGCAAAACTCAAATAATTATTAAACGGAATCTCTGACTGTGCAATAAGCACACATAAATACGTTTTTTTGGGTTAGATGTAGCAGACAAATATTAAATTTCAAGATATATATATATATTCTAGTTTATAGTAAAAAGTACTTTGAGCAGCTTACAATCAATGCCGACGTCTGACGCACAGACATAAACGAAGTTTTGTTATTTTGGTATGTTTATGTCTGATTTGAAATATAATAATAATAAAAATAATAATAAGTAAGTAAGTAGAAACGTATTATGATAATAATATTTACAATAATACTTATAATAAAAATAATAATAAAAGAAAATGTGCAAAATAACGCAACAATTCCCAGCATATTGTTTGGTTCTAAAGAAACATGTGCAACTCAAGGCATAACATATGCCTTCATATATCCAATTTATGTCTATGTTTAGATAATGAAGTAGTTAATTAAATACTCTACATATATATTTACATATATATATATATATATATATATATATACATATACACACATGTATACATTTATTTTGTATACCTAAAGCCAGACAAAATTATCTTAAATTTCGATTGCATATTTCATTACAATGTTGCTTAAAAAACAAATTCTATTAATTAACAGTATTATTAACAGTTGGCTAACATGCTGTTAATTAATACTATGGTATTTAATGTTTATATAAAAAATATTAACTATATATAAAATTAATGGTAGTATTTGTTATACAAAACTAAATAATATTTTGTTATTAAAGCTTAATCAAGTTTCATAGCAAGCAGCTTTTATTTGTATTAATTTCCCTAGAGCATTTTTAAATCGTTCATAATATTTGTTTTTAATTTAACATATTTTATATATATATATATAATTTTCATTGTTTTTCTTTCGCATTACGAAAAATTGAAAATTTATAAGATTTTCTTGTATTTTTGTTTTTTTTTTATTTATTTTGCTGTTTTGTTTTTATTTATTTTTGTTATTGTTGCGTTTGTTGCTTTTGTATGTTGTGTGTGTCGCGGCGTGCTGGCAAACTATTTATAGATGTTTGCCTCAGACTTGGCTATTACAAAATGCATACATCAGTTTTTTGTTGTTGTTGTCAGTTGTTGTCAGTTGTTGGACGTTGGCCAGCTGTTGTATGCTGTGTGTGTGTGTGTGTGTGTGTGTATTATTGTTGCTGTATTTTTGGCCAGTTTTGGTTAACAAAATAAAAAAGGGCAACTGGATGACTAATTGCTTTACACAAATTCTCATACTTTATCTCTCATTCTCTCTATCTCTATCTCTGTCTCTAACTGTTTCTCTTCTATTTGTCTCCCTACAATGGAAATGTATAAGGCGGAAGCGCCTGTTGCTGCTGCCAATTGACAAAGCCAACACTTTGCACTATTACCAAGTGGTTGCAGCTTGTCTACAGATTGCTCCATTTAGTTTAAAGTGGCCTAAAGTGGGCTGAAGTCAAGTGTACTCGGATCCGTATCAAGATAAAAATTGTAAAGAGACTGTGGGACAGTATGAAATGGAAAGAGAGCGAGAGTGAAATGAAGAGATAGAGAGAGAGAGAGAGAGAGAGAGGTGAACACACTCAATACTCACATGTTTTCTATTTGCTTTTTTTTTATATTTTTAAAATGTAAAGCAAAATATTTATAAAAAAATGTTGTTACAGTTAAACATATATATATATATATATATATTTTTATAAATATTTTGCTTTAACATTTAACATTTTGCATTTTGCTTCCTGAACTTGAGCTCAAGTGTGAAATACTTGTGTAAATAATAACTATATTAAAGTAGTTTATATTCTTTGAAGCGATAGTTGCAATAATAAATAAAACGTTGCAAGTTGCAAAAAAAAAAAAAACACAAAAAAAATCACAGTGCACAGTAAATAATATAAATTTAAAATGTATATATAAACATGATCCATATATAAGAAATTTAGACAGTTTTAAGACAGTTTATATATTTATATATATATGTGTGTGTGTGTGTGTGTGTGTGCAGCGAACATATGCGTTCAATTGTGGCAACATCTTGTGTCCATATGTTTTACAAACAAACAATTGAAAAACACAAAAAAAAAAAGGAAAATTATATACAATTCGTTTTTGTATGCACGAGTAGAAGAGTTGCCAAGCAATAAATGAAATCAAGCGATATGAAAATACATCTTAAGAATTGATTTGATGTTCCGGCAAATCACAGAACAACAACAGCAAATGTTTCTCTGTGTATGTTGCGCTTTGTGGCAACAATAACGTAAACGACAACAGCAACAGGAACAGCAACAGCAACAGCAACACCAACAGCAACAGCAACTGTTTGCTGTCGTTGCAAATATTTTGACATAGAGACAGACAGAGATTCACGAAACCTGATGACATGCAGGCCACATATGTCAGTCTATACATAACTATACAAATATATATATATATATATATATTTGCTACGTATTATATACATATATATAGAAATATATGCAAATTGTAGATATGTATGTGTAAGCGTAACTAATGGATTGTATTTAGCATATAGCAGCTAACTATGGTTGGCGCCATCTGTTGCTCAGTAAAGCAACTAAAAATGCATAACTTCAACTGTTAATTAGTCTAAAAATTGTATAGAATACATATATATATATATATATATATATTTGTAGATAACCTGAATTGGCAAGGATTATATAAGCTACACCTGCTACACCTGTGCGTATACTTAATTTTTTTACATATATACATAATAATATATATATATATATATTTATATATATTATATATTACGCATACGCCGGATGGACGCAATTAACTTATCGCTGAATAGTTTTTTTTATTTTCTACATTTTTTTTTATTATTATTTTTTTTTTGCTTTTATTTCCTTGTCACTGACCTCATTACATGCTCTCTTTTTATTGCTTTTCTTTTAGAGTTGTTGTTGTTGTTGTTATTTTTTGCAGAGAATCTATAATAATATTTCTTTTATAGTATTGATAAGACTTTACTTGCAGGCTGTAACTGTTGTGCCTGTTGCAGATTGCCCTCAATTCACGCAATTTCCGATGCGATAAAATATATGAGGAGCAACAACAACAACAACAACAACAATGAGCAATATTTTTTGTTCTACTTCATTTCTTTTGTTTTTTTTTTTTCAAAAAAAAATTTGTTTTTTTTTTTTTGTAAATTTTTTGTGTCATTTTTTTTTATATATATAAATGTTAATTTAAGAAATTATTTCATTGAAGCCGAACGACTACATGTCTTTAACCTAAGCTGATAAGAGCGCTATCAGCTCTCGGCTCATTATGATGGGGCACACCACACCATACACACACACACACACACACACACACACACACACACACACACACACGCACACACACACACACACACACACGCACATAGATAGATAGAAATATTAGATGGGCAACAAACTGTGTTTTCACATAATTGGCAAAAAAAAAAAAAAATAAAAAAAAAAATAAAATAGAAAATAAAAATCTCAAAAAAAAAAGGAATGAAAAAAGGCATTAAAATAATTTATAATTTTTGATATTTTTTTTTTTTTTTTTTTTATTTTATTATTTAATTCTTTGAATTGGCAACCAGCAAGAAATTAAATTTCAATGAATTCTGTTAGATTGTGCTACGTTTTCATCAGTTTTTTTGTTTCTTCTGTCTTCAATTTATTTCTTTGGCAGCTGTGTGTGTGCAAGATAACCCCAAAATTTGACCCATTTGGGGTCAGCTCTGGGGCTGTCAGACAAAATAATTGTTTTCAGTTAATTAAAACGCATAAGAATCAAAAAAATAAAATTATATAAATATAATAAAAAAAAAAAAAGACAAATCCGGTCTCAATAAATATTATATATATATATATATATATATATATATACATCTTGGCTCCTGTCATTTCTCCTGTCACTGTTCCTAGCGCTCTCTTACTGTTCTCATCGCCATCTCTATCACTCTTTGTATCTGTCCCTGTCTGTCATCATGTCATATGCTGATAAGTCAGCTTTGCCTATACAATTTGAGTTTTCTTCTCGGTTTTTTTTCTTACTTTTATTTTTTATAATTTTATTGGTTTCTTTTTTATTATTATTATATTTTTATTAATTTGTTAGAAGTGTACAAAGGTCAACTGCCAAAAGGTGGCAACACTGGTGCTTAACAAGTTTTATATTAACTTTTTTTTTCTATTTCTTTTTGTTGTTTTTTTTATAATATTTATGCGTCTGCGTTGTAAAATAGTTCAAGTTCGTTTGGCTGTTGTTTTTGCTGTTGTGTCATCCACATTAGGAAAACTAGATCATGCGTGTGTGTGTGTGTGTGTGTGTATGTGTGTGTGTGGGGTTGCTGTAAGCAGCATCTTATATAAATATAAATGTGTAAAAGATTCATATTGCTAAAGAACTATTAAGACTTAAAGAATTTCTAAATATTTAGCCAACTTTATTTATGAATCTAAATTGTTAACGGCTATAAAAAGGCTAATAATAAAAGAGTAGAATATATAAATATATAGATATATATATATATATATATTATTATTAAAATATGTTATCATACATTGCTGCTTATCTTAAAGAAATTACTTATCTTAGGCAAAAGTTCTAAGCATTTTTCATTTACTATACAGCAAGCATGTGACTCTCAAACTGTTGCCCATAGATAATGCTATATATTTGATGTAAGCTACAGCTTAACAGTTTATGTTTAACATTATATTAACGCTGTTAAGGTTTCCCTATGTTATTTAACATTTTTATCTTACACTCAATTAATAACAGTAACTATTATTTTGCATAACTGTTAATGTGTCAATATGTTAATTTTAGTTTTTATTTTATTATTAAATTTACTCACCTTGGCATTGATCGTATGGCAGGCATTCAAAATAAGGGCAACGGCAAAGAGGCGCCACAGCAGCGACATGGCATGTCGTTGCTGCTGCCGCAATGTTGCAGACGTTTGGGATCCTGTTGATCCCATGATGTTGGGTGAGTCTATGTTGTTTGTGTGTTTATATTTTATATATTTATATATTTATTTGGCAGCTATTTGGTTATTTTGTTTAGGTTTAATGTTTGTTATTTTTTTTTTAAGGGGCAGTTTTCGTATTCGATATTTATTGATATGGATATTAATTATAATATACGTTAGGAACGTTAAGAAGTGAACAAACGGTAACGATCTTTATGGCACTGCAAGAAATTCATAAAAAAAAAAATAGATATATAATATAATAAAATAAAAAAAACAAAAAAAAACCAAGAAAACAAAGCGTAATAATTATTTTTACAATTGTCGTAAATTGTCTGTGAAGCAGCCGCTTAGGTACACAAAATTAAATAAAAAAAGCTAGCTAAAAAGATTTAAATACATATATAAATACATATATGTATATATATATTTCAAGATCAGCAGAAAAAACAATATATATTTATGTATAAAAGACTTGGATCATATGAAACCAAAAGCCGCAACCGCAAAGAGCAAAAAAAAAAACAAGAAAAAAATATAAAAAAAATGAAGTTAAAACGCGAATTCGTTAGAAAATGTTTGCTGAGAAATAAGATAAAAAGGACGCAAATGGAACTGATGAACAAGAGGGGGGAAAAAGAGAGATTATTTGGTCAGCTTTGGTTGCTGACCGAAATTCCACAGTGCTTTGATCCAATCTAAGCAGATAGTATTTTATATTTTTTTTTTATCTATTACATATAGATTTGTACATATATAAATATATATATATATATATATATATTTAATATATTTTTTTATTAGTTCCTAATTATTATTTATTTTTTTTTGTTATTTAACACGATTTTTGTTTTGTTTAATGTTTCGCGCCCGATAATTATAAAATATATATGAATTTGTCTTGCTTTTTGTGTTTTGTTTTACAAGTTTAGAGAAATAAAGTTTGCCGGCTAATTTTGTTTTGTGATCATTTTTTGTATTTTCTTTCAACACACGTTCTTAATTTTGTTTTTTTTTTATATATATATATATTTTTTTTTTTTTTGTGGCTTATTTAACAATCATAATTTTATCGGCTTTTAGCACTTTGTTGCTTGTTATTCATTTAATTTTTTTACAGCTTTTTTTCTGGATTGCGGATTAGCAAATCAGAAAAAAGTGTTTAAAGTAAAAAGAAAAAAGAAGAGGAAAATGCAAGTTTAACAACAAAACAACAACAGCAAATAAGTCAATAAAGAAGTCATGAATTGTTAGTGTGATCCTGCAGAGCACGCGCGATATACACAGGCAGATTGAGTGAATCCTTTTGGCAATAGGCACAGAAATTTAAAAACAATTATTTTCACAATAGTTAAACACTTTAAAAAAAAAAAAATTTCGATATTTTTTATATATATATATATATACAGATATATATATATATATTTATTTTATTTGAATTTTTAATAATTTTTTTTTGTTAAATTGCACTTGAAAGAACAAGCTGAAGAAGCAACACGAACATTATTATTGGAGACAAACAGGCGTCACAGTCGCTAACCAAAGCAACGCACCGAAATTTAATGCGTCCGTCCCGTGCAACGGTGCGCAGCCGAATGTACAACAGAAAGAACTTTGATATCGATGCCGCTCTTAAGACATAAAACCGAACGAGTCGCGAACGTTAAAGCGAACTTTAAAGGTATACGAGCAGGCACGAAGACGACGCTTACTCAAAGACGCACACACACACACACACACAAATATATATATATACATATACAAATATATAAATGCGAGAAGCCGCAGCGTATTAATAATACAAATATGTTTCTTAATGCAAAACTTTTATACATAAATGTATGTACAATATATGATAATTTAAATTATGTTCGATTGTAAATAATAAATAAATAAAAAAAAAAAAAAAAATAGATAAGAATAAAGTAATAAAGTAATGAGTAAAATTATTTATTATATGTATTTATATGTAGAATTATTTATTTGTTAATAGAAATATGATTAGTTTATTAATTTATATTATTAGATGGTAAAAATGATATATTGACGATTTAAATGCAAAATTTTTAGCTGTTGTTCCACTGTGCAACATGCTGGCGAAATTTTGCCTGTCGTCCTCTTATTCTTTATACTTGTTTCTAGCTTACGGCTTCAAACTAAACGGGACTTGAGTGCAGCAGACAGCGCTGTCGCTGTCGCTGTCGCTGTTTAAGTTTGCTGTATTTGCCAAGCCTGTTGCGTCTGTGTTCTGTCTCGCATTACGTCGCTTACACTCACACTCACACGCTCCCTTTTACTCTTTCTTTCTCTCTCTCACTCTCTCCTTCTCTCTCTCTATATATATATATATATATATGGTCTGCCCTGCGCTGTGAAGTTGATAGGTGGTGGCGTGGGTGGCTTTTTATTACGCTGCCAGCGTCGTCGCTGGCTGCAGCAAAGAGTTTATCGCTCTGCGCTTGTGCAACTGAATCTCTTTCTTTACAAATATTTATCGGCAACAGGATGCACTGCACTAATTTTGCCTTATGGCGAAATGGTTAAAAAGTGTGCGTGCTCTCGGCACTGAGGGCCTGTGGCTTGAATTCTTTATCTCTGTCAGCTACATCCAGTGACTATACAATAAAACTGGAACAAAAGCTATATATATGGGCTATGCATACATATGTATATGTGTACAACTGCAGCCAAATGATGTTGGCAGCGACGTTAAGAGCGACGTTGATTTCAACGTTGCTGCCCCTCTGTAGGTCAACTGATAAAATGGCGTGAAGAGGCCAAACGCCAACCAAAAAGGCAACCCAAATGCAGAATCCAATATACATTATAAATATATACATACACAGATACATACATACATTTGTATGGGTGTGATCATTTGCTCATTATGAATGAACGCTAGATGGCGCTGTACGATGTGAGCTGAGTAATGTTTGCATTCTCTATTAGTGCAATTCCTTTAACTCCCTTAAATCTTTCCCAGAACTTGTATAGCTTAACAGTTGTTTGCAATTCACACCTATAAGCAAATATACTCATACTAACGACTGCTCTATACCCTATCGAGTATATATGATAGCTAAAAGTACATAATATTTTGACCAATATTAGGCAAATGACTTTAGTTTGGGCCACAGCCGCAGCCTATAGCCGTCAACATTACGAATATAGAGTATAAACAGCAGATAAAGATAAAAGAGCTTAAGCAGTAGAAACAAAAATTCTGAGAGTGTTTTTTTTTTATGATTTTCTTAATACTCTCGAGTTAGCAGCTTTTCACTTAAATACTTTTCACTTTCTGAACAGACCTTGTGAGACACAGACACATACACACCCAGCTGTGCTTATTAGTTTCTCTGTATATGCCTATGTATGGGTGAGTTTGCATGAAATTATTTGTTTTTTAATAAAATTTATAAAATATTTCGCACTTTAAAGATTTTGATGACAGATACAAAGACTAAAACATATCAAAAAAATATTTGCTTTTCAGATTTTTACAGTTGCTCCGCTCTGCTCTTTGTCATTGCGAAGGATTTCAAGCAGAAAGGATCTCTATATACAGACAGAACCTTTTGCCTTGAGACCGTGAAAAGTCTCTTCAATATAAATTAACTTATGCCTGGGTACAGTACAGTAAACTGTTCCCATTTATATTACCTTATTTGAGTACAGAAATTCCAATTAAATTAGTGTTCAACTTTAAGGCATAAATTTAATACATTCTTTACACAAAAAATAAATAAAAAAAAAAAATTGGAACATTTTTGTTGTAATTATTTTTCTCTATAACTCTCATTCAAGCGAAAAAATTTAGCACTAAAAATTTAAAATGAATTTTTTGTATTAAAATACATTTAAGTGTCAATATTCATCAAATTCATTGGCCAGCATACTCGTGTTTTGGCCAAGATCATAATAGGTTAACACAATTGCACCAGATGCTGTTCGGCAGCAATTTGACATTTAACAGCCAGTTAGCTGGCAACATCGTAAATGGCCCGAACCTTTGATACCTCAAGCCAGGTGACCACCCAGCTGACACCCACAGCAGGCGGCCTTCCTATTGGCGCCCAGCCGTTAAGCTAAAAACTGAGCGCATGCGCCAAACAGCTGTTCCCCCCTGGGATGTTGATGCGCCGCACCGTCCCGCCCCATGGCTATAGACAAAATAGTCAACCAATCGCTGTGTTGCCTTTAACTTTTTATTCTTTCTGTATTTTCAGTATGTCTGCTTTGTTCAGGCGTAAAAAGATTTGAATTGTGGCTTCCGTTCCTGATAGCCGCAAAAATATAAAACAAAAACAACAAATTCTCAAAAATAAAATACATTGATTCCAGCATTTAATTATGTGCGATGTCTAATCGTATCAATGGCGACCTGTCCTATCAGTGGGGCGCATAATATTTGGGTCATTGTGTCCAAGAACACCAAATCGAATATATATATATATATATATATAGTTTCATTTCGTGGCTGTCTTCCGTGGCCAGCATAGAGAGTCAGAGGTGGCTAAATCTTATCTCTTCCTCTCACACACACACACACACACACACACATGTATTTGATTTGCATAAGCTTATACGTATATTATTATATATATATATATATATATAGATAGTATTTCATAAATAGATTCGCATAAAGTTGGGTGGCTATCAACAATTATAAACTAAAAGGTTATCAAAGCAATTCAACCTAACTGACGCACAAATGTTAAGGCCAATACGCTTGCAAGAAGTAAAATTCACCACGTTTTACAGTTGCTTTTATTGACTGTTTACAGCTGCTACAGTTTGACAAGCACTGTGCAACATGTATGTTAAGCGTATAGTCAGTGTTTACTCCAGCTTTTAGCCAAGTCAACAAAAGCTCTTTAAACAACAGAAGCTTTTCCTTCTTCCTTGCCAATTTTCTTTTTCAATAGAATTCAATAGCTCAAAGCTGGCACAGTTCATACATAACCTATAAATTCTCTATGCAATTTTTGAAATTTGAAATTTTTATTAGTCGCATTTTTTCACACTGCTTTGAACGCTTAAGAATTATATTTGTATTCTTTCAATAAGTTAATTTTTGCTCTGCCTTTCAGTGTATCTGTCTGTCTGCCTGTTTCTCTGTCTGCCTATCTCTTAATTTATTAATTTATTAGGTTGTTTGTTAATGACATACCGGGTTTTGCATTCAAATTTCGCGCTTCGCTTGTGAAGTCACATGGAATCGTATCTGGCAACGCTTCATATCGTTGGATATCGTTGGAATGGAGTTCACAAACGCTGAAATTCGCGCAATTTTGAAATTTTATTTCGCACAAGGAAAAACTGCTGCGGAATCTCGCAGACAGATTATTTCTGTCTTAGGAGACAACAAACTATCGGTTCAAACTGCAGAACAGTGGCTCAGGCGATTCCGAAGTGGTAATTTGGTCACCGAAACACCCAAGCCCGCCGGACGAACAGTGACCGTTGATACGGATAAAATCATGGAAATAGTGGATCGAGATCGTCATGTGACTATTAGAAGCATCGCAGAGGAGCTCCAACTAAGCACGGAAACCGTCCATAGGCATTTGAAGTTGAAAAAGTTTTCAAAAAAGCTCGATGTATGGGTGCCTCGTCAGTTATCTCAAAAGAACCTTTTGCACCGTGTCTCAATCTGCGAATATCTAATGCACCGTAATAAAGTCGACTCATTTCTGGATCGGTTAGTCACTGGCGATGAAAAATGGATCAGATATGACAACACCAAGCGTAAAAGATCCTGGTCGAAGCACGGTGAGTCGGCTCAAACGGTGGCAAAGCCAGGATTGACGACTCGGAAGGTTTTGCTGAGTGTATGGCCAAATCATCAATTCTGACCTCTACTGTCAACAACTGGAGCGATTGAAGATTGCACTTGAACAGAAGCGGCCAGCCATGGTGAATCGTAAGGGCATTGTGTTCCAGCATGACGACGCCAGGCCCCATACATCTTTGGTGACTCGTCACAAGCTACGGGAGCTTGGTTGGGAAGTTTTAATGCATCCACCTTATAATCCGGACATTGCCCCAAGCGATTACCATCTGTTTTTGGCCAAGCAACATTTTTTCGATGGGCAGAAATTGAGTTCAAAGGAGGCTTGTGAAAATCGAATTGCCGAGCTTTTTGCCAATAGAGACAAATACTTCTTCAGAAGAGGCATATACAAATTACCATCAAAATGGCAGCAAATAATCAAAGACAACGGTACATATAGCACTTAAATCGGACAATGGTAACTACGTTAAAATAATCGTCAAAAATCAATAAAGAAACCGGTATGTCATTACCAAACAACCTAATATATAGGTTTCTGTTAATTGAGTATTCCCTGCTACATTTTCTTATGGATTTAAAGAGCTTTCGGAAGTAGCTAGTATAAATGTTATGCTTCAAACAGAGATCCGTTTGTTACCAAAAAGGAATATCTAAGAATCTAAAAATATTTAGTTAATATCAGAAATGTAATTATTTAATACAATAATCATATAAGCAAATATTTAACGACTTCTTTCAAGTATTCTAAGAATATGATTGTAAAAATTTATAACAAAAAACTCATTTTAATCAAAAATTTTATTTAGTTTTACTTGTTAATTAAATTTTTTATATGCATGAATTTATTTTTAATCCTAACTAAGAACTATTTCTATTAGATGCTAAAAAGAAAATAGAAATTTAAATAACTTTAAAACAATTTTTATATAATAATGTAACTTATAATTATTATTTTATAGATTTCCAAACGATGTATCATAAAACTAGAAAGAAGTAGAATATATAAATAAATAAAGAAATAAAATAATTTAATAATAATTTGTTGATTTCGTGGCACAAAAATAAAGCACATCTAACAGTTATGTATTTAAATTTTTATCTTTTTAAATTAAATTTATTTATATTTAAGCGTTTTATTTTTTTTTTTTTTTGACGTGTCATTTTCTAAATCCTATTTATTAAAAAATGTATTTTTATCTTAATTTCAATATTTTATTTTATATTCAAATTTTTATTTGTATTTTTTTTTCAATATATTTTTCAAAAGTTTATTTTTTAAATATCAATTTATTTTTATTAAACTATTATTAATTTATATTTTTTACTTTTAAAGTTAAATAATTTATCTAGAATACTTTGTTGTTATTTTATTATAATTAACCTATTTTTATGATACTCCTATAAATTTAATTTTTTAATTTTATTATTCTTAAAACTCTTTATTATGTCGAAATTTTTATATTACAATTTAGGAAATTTTAATTTTTTAAATCTTTTCAATAGTTTTATATTGTTTTTATTCATTTCTTTTTGTTAAAAAAAAAAAATTAAGCTTAAATAGCTTTAATAAATATTTATTAATTGTATTTATAATTTTAAATATTTTAATTATTTTATTTATTTTTATTATTTATTTATTTATTTATTAAATACTATTTAAACGAGCACTGACTGCTGGGACCTTCGTCTCGATTATTTATTTTTATTAATATACTTTTCTCTAAATATACTCACATTAGCAACATTTGCTTTGCATTGTTGCCAATATATATTATTAAATTATTAAAACAAATTCCATATTCAAATCAAGTAACAATTAATTGTTTATGAATGTATTTATTATAGCAATAAATACACATAATAAAAATGCAGCTAAAAATTTATTCATATTCAAAGCAATTACTCAAAAGCTTATATTAAGTATTTTTATTTTATTGTCAACACACACACACACATATATATATATATATAAAATATAAATTCAATTAAAGTATATAAAATACTAAAAGGTTTCTGAAAGCTCATTAAAACTTATTCGTACAATGATGAAAAACTTTGCGTGAGTATATTCATATTAAAAATTTTCCATATTCATTCATATTCTGCTTTTGTTAGGATATCAACATTAATGCAATATACTCTGGACATACCTGTTGGTCCTTTCCCATGCGTCAAGTTATGTGCCACGTGCAGTTGGTTAGTTGTTGCAACTTAATTTGGCATCTAATTGCTTCTTCTTGTTGGAAAACAAAGTTGCCCCATTAGTTGTAGTTTACTGTAAATTGACACTATAAATAAATAATTGAAACCAAATTAATTTTTTATGTTCTTTCTTTTTTATTTTTCATATCATTTTTTGCATTCATTTTCTATGGTTGGTTTTTTTCCTGGGGAAACCAAAAATATTGCACAACAATCTGCATAAATATCAGTGAAATACTTGCAGCAACCGCAACAACAACAGCAACAGCAACAACTGTTAAGTCATAGGATAACATACATTTCACAGCGAACGCACAGGCACCTGACCACTGCACAGTGGTGCAACACTCTATGAAAATTAGTTGAAATCATTATATATTATTTGTTTATAAATGTTATATATAGATACAGATATAAAAAATGAATGTAATTATTTTTATAGTACAGCGCTTCCAGATTTCATGAAGTTCCATTCAAAAGTAATTATTATTTGATTGTAATAATAAAAATGTAAATGAAAGGCTACAGTGGTTAGTTAGTAAGTCAATGCTTCTTTTATAATCAAGTTTAAGTCACAATTTCTGTATAATTTATATGGAAATAAATAACCAAAATTATTTCGTTGAATCTATTAAGAAAAAAATCAATAAAAGTTGCAAAATTATAAAGAAAAACTTGCGACTGCTTTTAACTCAGTTTTACATATTCAAAGAAAATGTATAGCAGATTTTGATTTTAAATTATTTTATGTATATATACTGGTTAGACTACTATCCATATACATTTACATATATATACATATATAAATATATATATACACATACTTCCTGCACAATTTTTACAGCAGTAACGCGCTTCTTGCATGCCATAAATATTGAATTAGTTGCAAGTTCTGTACTATTTTCTAACAAATTTTTTGAAATTGATTCAAAAATTATCTTTTACTTCAAGTAGATAGCTCAATTAAACTCTTTTTATTAACACTGTAACGGTACTTACTCATACTTTGATTCATACGAAAGCAAAAGCGAGAAAATAAACAGCATTAAAAGAAATTGCTGCAAGTTTCGAGAAACAAATTCGAAGAAAAATAACTGAGTACAGAGAAAAGAATGCTGCTTGAATGTTGACTAAATACTGGTTAGTAGATTCACTGAATACTAGCTAAATACCAACCATAGAGTGAATATTAACTCTATACTAAGTATTTACTGAATACTGAGAAATGATGCAAGAATCAAATTTCTACTATTTAAACCCAAGCAAGATTAAAGGTTCAAATTGCCTTCAGGTGTTCAGTTACCGACCTTCTTTTTCTTTTAAATAATAATATTATACAAAAAAATATAAATATATATAGAAAATATATATTTAGAATCAATATATATATATAGAAAATCATATAAAGCAATATCATATAACAATTTTTGAGTCAGTTGCAAGTAGAATGAATTAGCATAAAAATTTTCAATTAAATACTAAATTAAAATAAATCAATTATTTTGCTAACGATCAATGCAAGCTAATGACGGGTTATAACGGTAAATACAAATTGCTAGTTGTTCCAATTATTAAATTAATTCTTATACTGAATTCAATCAAACGATGTCAAGGTATTGTTAAACAAGACAGATATTTATTAAAGACACAGGCATAGGCATGTAAGGACATGCAAGGACGATTAATTGTAGGTTATTTAAAATGCCAAGTCAAATAGTAGGTTGCAGCAATGGACATCATGTAAATAATTAAATAATAGTAACATTTTGTGACAGTGTGCAACGCAGCAAATGCCCGCTGCGTTTTCAGGGAGTGGAAACACTTTTGACACACTTTTTGAGTATCTTTACCATAAAAAAGAATAAAAAGGGGAGTAGTCATTAAGTGAAAATGTTTATTATAAGCAATGCAGAAAATATTTTAGATGCTATAAAAAATATGTATACATACTATATATATTCATGTACAGGTTGGATAAAGCCATTGCTCCAAGCTGTCTATTTGAGAGAAAGACATTAAATTCTACTTGTCGTTTCCTTGATATTGTAGATAGTTTAAAACTTGTTATAGAACTTAAAATTTGTCATATATATAATAAAATATATATTAAGCTATTCCTGATCTATATTGCAAATTTCATAAGGATCGGATAATACAATCTGAAGTTATTTAAAAAAAACTCTTCACATACTTAAAGGTAGAAGGTCCAACACCCTCAGCTTACATTAACCACAGAGATATATGTATGTGTGTGTATGTATGTGATTGTGTATGTGTTGAGGTATTTGTGAGTGCTGGTAAAGGGCTGCTCATAGTTGGGTATAGACACTTTAATATTGTTACTTGTTCTTTTGCTTTTCCATAAGATGAGGAACGTTTTGGTTGCACGCATTAGAGAGACCCTAAATATGCATATGTATATGTATAACTGAGTGTGTGTGTGTGTGTTTATGTGTGTGCTTCAAGACTTATTGCGAGTGCATTTTACATAAGACTTAAAGAAACAATTTGAAAACTAACTATTGAGTAAGGGAAAAATTAAAAGAACGGCAAATGGTAAAGAGAAGGAGAAAGTGAAAAGTTGCATTGTCAAGTCGCTGGCTAAACGATTTTCATTTTCTATTTTTTCCACTTAATTTTAATTTCTATTTCTATTTCAATTACGGTTTCGATTTTTACTTTCATTTTGTTAACAACTTGATGACTGACATTTTCAACTGTTGTGCAATTGCAAATTCAATTCAATGAAAATGTCAAGGAATTTCAATTTAAGCATGGCTTTCCCTTTGAACTTTTACTTTCCTTTCCTTTCTGCCGTTCTTCCTTTCTTTCCTTTGCCTTCCCCTGTTTTGTGTACCAAAAACGTTGGCCTAGGCAACCATTTTATAGCCAGGTTCTTAAGTTGTTGCTTCGCTGTGTTAATCGTTAACTCCCCCCACCCACTTGTGCTACCCTCATTATCTATCTATCTCTATACTTTATCTGCTATCTCCCTCTCCCTCTCTCTCTCTTCCACAATCTCTGTCTCTTTCTGTTTGCGGAAAAATGCTTTTAGTTTAATTAAGGTCAACGAAAGAAGAAAAAAGAAAAAATACATTTGAACAGCTTTTGTATGAAACAAATATACCCCAAATACAACCAATGATTTGCAAGTAACATTGGAAGTTTGGTCATCAATTTAATTGACAAATCTCCTTAGACAACCCCCCCTACCCCTCCCTTAACCGAAACTCACGCATTTTTCCCCTCCCCTTCTAAACTTTAGTTGAGCAATCAAAAGGTCAAATTACAATTGTGAAACATTTAAAAAGATTAATCTCTTTTAACTATTTAATTAAAATTTCTAAAAAAAAATTTTTCAAATTTTAATTAATTTTATTTATTTTAAATTATTTCAGACTTTAATTTAATTATAGTTTATATCCTTTAAATAAACTCAAATTGCTTACAAGTTAAATCTAAAATAAAAATCAAATTATTTTGGTTCGATTTCAATAAATACTTCCACTAATTATAAAAATAATAACAATAATAATAAATAAAATTAATTACAATAATTATAATAAAATTTTAGTAGTTAGTAGTTAGTAGTTAGTAGGCTGTGTACAGTTTGGCTCGACTACATATAACCCTTTTCCCGAGCTTATACTCAGAATAGAAACCTTTACACAGATTTTGCAGTTGGTAAAGAGAACAGAGAAAGGCAGAGAATTATATAGATAGAAAAACTGACAGATAGGCTAACTGATAGATAATCAAACTAATATTAAACTCACAAGCAGAAAGATTGCTAGAAACAGATTGATAAACAAAGCAATGAATAGCTAAGCAAAAAGAAAGACAGACAAAGGTAAAATATTTTGGCTAATAAGAGTACATGTCTTGAAACGGAGATGTTTCCTTCTGCCTATTAGACACATAACTCCACAACTCTATACTACTATTATATATATAGTTAATATCATATATTAGTATTATAGTATTGTGGTTTTTATCTGAAGAATCAGAAACGATCTGAACTACTGCTGCTTTCTGAAGAACTGTTTGGATTCAGTTTAACTTATAGAATAATTTGTATTGCTGCTGTTAGAGAAAACTAATGTCTATTTAGAATTAGTCTTGATGCAATTCAGCTAGAAAAATTGAAACAGATCAGACTTCTTTCAATTTAACAGTTTTCTAAAAAGATTCTTAAAACTTTCTTATGCAAAGCCAAAAATTTTGCAATACAAAGCGAAAATTGTGATTGGAATTCTTTATTTCAAAGAAGTTTATATAATTATATATCAGATTAAACATATATTTGGGTTAAGCTTTATCAAGATTGGGTTAAGGAATGTATATGTTAAGGACAACTGTATAATTGTTTACAGCTTGAAAAAATCAAACAAAGAAAATCTTTGTGCAAAAAAGAGACAAATAAATCGATTTAAATCTTATAAATGTTGAAGAATGTGTATATACTATATATGAATATACAAACAGATTATGTCTATTGGAATTTTAGCATATAAATATATATATATATATATAAATATATACCCTATATGAAAATACTTATCAAGGGGTATAAAATTGAACAGAATTTACTCAACTCGCGCAAGAAAAATAAAAATTTTGTTTATGTTTATTTGCTGGAAAGTAATTAAAAGGCAATCACAAGGGTAAATACAATGTTATAACGGTTAACGGTCTGTTGCCTATTTGTTGGCTATTTGAAACTGCCACCTGGTGGCATTGAATCTTATGACTATAATGCTATTACCTGGAATACAACTAAATCTGTATGCTTTGTCAACCTGCCTCTGCCGGTTGCTTGCTGCTTGCTGCGTGCTGCCAGCGTTGTGGCAGCGAATGTAAACAACAAATAACATAAAATATAATTATAAATTATAATTTATATTTATAATATTAATAATAACAATATTTATTTATTTTTTTCCTTTATCTCATCTTCTTCCTCTTCTTCTTTAGCATCATCCAATTCAACAACCTCTGCCCCTCCTCTCTCTAACGCTGAACATTTTATTAGCAATCTAAACAAAAAAAAATTTTGTTGCCAAACGAAAAGTCATAAAAATCTGAGAGCAATGCCGCTGTCTATAGCTTAAAAATGCCAAAAACTAAATTTTAGCCAAATGATCGACTAGTTGTATACCCTATAAATTACTACTAATATATAAACACACAAACACAGTCAAGCACACACATGTCTCCGCCTTGAGTTCCTTGTGTTTCTCAAGCGACTTCTAAGCAACGAATGTGACTTTACGGAGCCTTACTATAACTTCTAGCCGATTTTACATATATATATATTAATTGCCTGTCTTATATATATATATAACATATTATATAGACAAGACTTGGAATACTCTGAATTAAGAATTTCATAGCACAGCATCACCCTACGAATTGCATTCAAATCAAGAGAGAAACATATGATTTTAAGCCATATACTATATAACCTTATTCCGGATCGAATATAAACGAAACGGCAGGTGTTCATAATTAATCATAAAACTGACTTAAATATACAATCTGATTTGATATCCAAAATAAATTCCATTTGAATAATTAAATACTAATTCACGAGTCTAGGAAATTGCCCACATCCTCACACATTGCCTTTGGTAACTCTTCTTATATCTAGCAAGAATGCAGGAAACCAATGAAGTCAAAAGGAGATCAAAGAAAACAGCAGTAGAACAAGAAACTCCAATTGAGATCACAGGAGATCAATGGTGATCAATGAACTTCTAAGGAGAACAAAAAAAGGGAGAGCAAAGGAGTTGAGTTGAAGATGAAATGTGAGTAAGATCAGAAGGCCAAAGAACTTCAAAGGAGATCAATGTAGATTAATGGAGATTAATGAACACCGGAGAATAATAAAGCTTATGAAAGAAATATGAAGGGAAACAAATGAAACCACAGAGCACATAGTAAAGCAAAACAGCTTAATGTAGACCAAAGGAGTCTAAAGGACACCAAAGCAAAAGCGAAAGCAATTCAAGGACAATTTGGGTCTGTCACTTTCCTCTTAGCTCGTACATATATCTTCAGGATATATATTAGCCACATTTGAAGTGTGCTTTTAGGTATTCTAAGTGCAACTAAACCGTTAGTTAAGAGCACTTCATTTACCATTCAATGGAGTTGAACTGATTACATTATGGGGGGGTAACTTTCTCTCCATTTTCACTTTACGGAAATTTCCTTAACTGTATTTTTATTTTAGCTTATTCCTTAGCAAGTTAAGTATCCTTCTATTGCTTACTTTTCCTTCTTTTCCTTTTCCTTTGCCACTTCCATATTCATTTTCATTTCTGCAATTTGTTTTGCAGTTTTTTTTTAACCTGTTCGCACTTTAAAACTAAAGTTAATTCAGTCGTCCACGAGGCAATCGCAATGCAGTTGCAAATCTGCCAACGAACCAATCGACCAGTTGGGTAATTGAGTTGCAGCTGTTGCCAACAACATGGCTTTTATCCTTTATCCTTACACATTCTACCTCTATTACTCTCTATACACAGCACTCACTCAATTTAATGCATCATTTGCGCATTTTAGTTGCGTTTTTCGTGAATGCAAAAGGACTTTGCTTGGACAAATAATAAGAAATAAAATTGCAGCAGCGTTGCCAAGTCACTTAAGAAATTTTGCACAGGAAGTGCCACTAACTGACTGACTGCTTACTGCTAGTAGCATAAACAGGTGGTGGCGATGACGAAGAACAACAAGAAGGAGAAGGGGAAGGGTATGAAAACCTCAACGTTGCAAATCTACATGCAATTTGCACAAAATGCAACAAGGACGAATAATGGTGACACATTTGCTGCAGCTAAAACAGTACAAATGTATAGAGAGGTGTGTGTATATGTATGCATGTGTGTGTGTGTTTGGGAGAATATGTGAGTATGCGAGTGTGTGTATATGCAGAAATGTATGTGGCTATCAAAGACTTGTGTACTGACCATAACTTGACCGCAAATTGAATTTTAATTAGAAATTTCATAAAGTGCCTACTAATAAGGGCTAAATTATGCACTAAGAAATGGGGATACATGACTTAAAGTTGCCCTATATATATATATGGAAAAGAAATGTATTACTTAAAGTATAAAGAAAATGAATAACATTTGCATTAAAAGGATTATAATCAGTTGCTAATTAAGCTTTAATTATAAACATAGTTTAAGGTTTATACACAACGTTATCGTTCTCTATTTGGGCTTGTCTGAAAGAAACTATCAATACTTATAAATATATTATGTTAAACATTTCTAAACTCTATTCTCTTTTCAGCTAAATAAACTCTTATTAGTTATTGACAACAGGGTATATAAACCTAATCTGATTTCATTTGAAGGGCAGACGGATTAGAGTAGCATATCTACTCGTATATCAGGTGTCATGGGCAACTGGCTAAACGGATCGGATGCAGGTGACAGCTGCAACGGCAACTGACAACTGAACTTATTATAATGCACTCAATCGTTATGACGAGCGATGGCAACGTGAGTGTAGGCGAAATCAAAGCATGAAGTATCAAATATTACTCTATCTTACTCTCTCGTATAATTCTTTTGTTTGCACTCACTAAGGCTGCACTCACGCATATCACGCGCTCAACACTAAAAATGAAAAAAAAAAAAAAATGGCAACGGAAAGTACGAAGGAAGCAAACAAAAGCAAGCTGCGGCGCAGAGTATCAATGACTTTTGCACAGATTTCAGATTTCAGCTAAAATGCGCGGGACATTCAGTAGACGTTGCCGATACTGTAGACGACGTCGACGTCGACGTTAACGTTGACGTTGACTTGGATGGTGACGCCTACAGCTGTATTCGTTGTAAATTTCTGCATATTGTTGTTGCTATTGTTTCTACTCATATTGTTGTTGTGCTATTTATTTAATTTGTGCCTGTTCTCAATTCTCATTTGTAATAATTTGTAGCTTAAGTTCTACAGCTTTAAGCAACGAGAGTGGACATAGAGTGAGCAATAGAAAGAGAGAGAGAGAGGGAGAAAGCTTTGATAGTTTCTGCCATATCATTTGTCAGTGTTGAAAAGTGTTTAACTGCTCTGCTACTGCTGCGCTGCTGCTGCTGCTGTTGCTTCATCTTCTATTGCTGTTCTTTTTTTAAGATTTTCTAGAATTTTTATTGCTGTTGCTGTTGCTGTTGCTGTTGTTGTTGTTGTTGTTGCTGTTATAGTATGAATATCATTATCATTCCCATTGTTTTTTGCTGCTGCCATTTAAAAACTGCCGCTGCCGCTGCCGCTGCAACTGCCGCTGGCGCTGCCTCTACCGCTGTCGCTAGTCATTATCGCAGTTGATTTTATATTTGTTATACATATTGTTATTATTATTATTTTATACCCTACACATATAAGATGTAAATAATAGAGCATATATAACAGCATAAACTGATTAATAGCAGAGAAAGATATAAAGTAAATATGATGCATGCAACAAGTTTGATTTGCAACTTTACTGCAGTTAGGTTCAGTCAAGTTGCAAGAAGTTGCTCTAACTGTAAATTTGCTGTGGACAAATATTATGTATTTAAATAGATCTTGATCTCAAACCTCACACCCCCCCCCCCCCCCCACCATACTCCCCACGCTTTATATAGGGTAACTTTTGATCATGAACTTTACACAAGATCATTCTAATTTATTGTATTTATATATTTGTATTTGCATTTGTCTTCGTATTTGTATTTGCTTTGTCTTTGTCTTTGTCTTTGTATTTTGTTATTTTTTTTATATTTATATTTGCTTTTACTTTTATATTTGCTTATGCCTAGCTGTAGATATTCTAATTCTCTGCTTCGCTTTGGGCGGCATCTCAAAAGCAACACAGTTCGACTTGAAGTTTGCTAGTTGCCCGCTGCCAGTTGCCCGCTGCCGGTAGACAGTGAATGCCGCTTATACTAATTTCATATTGTTGTTATTGTTATCGTAATTGTCTACGTTATCGGTATCGGTATCGGGATCGGTATCGGTATCGTTTTTCGTTAATATTAACGTTAACGTTATTGTTCATATCAGTTCAAATCAAATAACGAATAGCAGGGAAAAGAAATCAAAAGAAGAACAAACAATTTCAATTAATTGCAACGCAACTTAAGCGAATCAAAAGATTTATCATGTAAGTATATAGATATCATATAATATATATATCATATATATATGTATATTATAATAATGTACATGTGTGTATGTATGTACACAAAGTTTTCTCAAACTGATCTGATAAATATCGATGTGATCAAACAATATAAAAAGAACTTCGAATTTGTTAAGTGTTTAGACCATAAAATAAATCAATTAGGCTAAAACGAAAAAGGCTAGATTATGCATGTAAGAAAGGATATATAAAAATATCCTTAGTAGCAACAGCAAGTATTTAATATAGACCTTATCATAGTCCATTCTACGACACATATAGCTGAACCTTATATTTGGATGGCAGAACTTGCATGCAATTTTATGAATGCGAATAGGCTTAAGGACAACAAAGAGGCTTAAGGAAACTTTAAGTTATTTATGCAAATTGGCCAAAATTGAATTGCCAAATATGTATGTTAAATCAGAGAACAGTTCAGTTAACTTCTAACTTATGTTAACTCATGCTTAAGAACTTTCAAAAGGCTATAATTTATTGCTACCAATAAAACAAATCAAACAATTAGTATGCATGAGTTAATTTTATATGCAACTGATAGACGAATTGTTTTGTTAATAATTACTTGCAACAATGTTAGACATATATATTTTATGCACTATGCAATATTTGATTTAATAATTATACAGTTAATAATAAAATAATAATATTAATTAACATTTCATCAGCAGAAATTGCATAGCTTTAGTTGAGTTTATGTGTGTGTGTGTTATTATGAGTGTGTGTGTATATATGAAAGTGTGTGTATGTGTACAAATATAGTCTATATTTATATACATATATATATTCTATAATAATTTCTATATATATTTGTGTGTATGTGAGTGTGTAAGTATCTCTTGCATGGACTAAGGCTCTATAGAAATATTGTATAAAGCTTTTGTAAAGGATATTTTATAGTCGTCTATACTCTACCAATGAATTCTTAGGTAATTAAGTTGTTTGTTTTGTGGCTATTACTAAAAAGGCTTAGCTATACTTAATTATATTAATTAACTTAATTGTTCATTTTAATAGAGCGAAAACAAGTGAGAAAATATTTAATGAAAAAAAAATATTGCATAAAAAATATTGCAAAATAAATAACTGCGATTCTTAGTAATTGAAAACTGTTGCAATAAATATAAATATATATTTAAATTAGTGTTGAGCTGTACCTGACTATGACTTAGCCTTAATCAATTTGTATATAAACTCACATGCAATATGCGCAATCAAATGGATATAAAATGTTGCAAGAATCGCTTTGTATGATAAACGCGTCTGATGAACACTTCTTCTTCCGCTGATCAAGTATATATATACAAATTATCTATATAGTTTTTTTTTATCTTTTTTTGAAATATCAATATACAGTATTTACCGTTTATAAACAAAACCTATAATGCAGAAAATTGTTTGCATATATTCGATAATTCCTTTTAAGCAATCATGAGTTATATGCAAATACGTTGGATAAAATTTATTATTATAAAATAAACCACAGGTTTAGAAGTTTACTTAAATTTATATTTTATGCTGTTTGTCAGCTATGAATAAAAAAAAAAAACAACAAAAATTTTTATATATTTGTTTAAAACCGATCAAATTTATATGAAGTGATTCCAAATTAACGATTTTTTTATTTGTTTATACACAATATTCTCTTTTATGCAATTTTTTGCATTAAAGAGGCTAAATTTAGTTTTAAATAGTTTTATGATGTTTAAAAATGACATCATTTTGCATTTAAGCAATATTTGCATATAAGCTGTGCATCTTATAACCGATATATACTGTATAAGTATAAACATTTTTCTTTCAAGTTCTGTGAATTGGTGCAAGATCATCACGCAAGATTTCTCTATAAACTGTTTACCTACAAGTTTATCATATTTGATTCTTGAAAATTGCAGGCAATTTGCATGGAATTTGAAAACTTGCATCAAAATGTTTAAAATTCTAAAAGCGTTTTACACCTTCATTAAATAAATACATTTTTATTAAATAAATATATTAAATATATTATTTATATATATATGTAAGCTATGCAAATCTGATAAAACCGGTTAGGTAAATAATTGATGTTTAGTTGAAATTATTATTTATGCAATTTATGGTACATTTTTAGACCAGGTCAAAGGGTAAACAATAGCAGAAATAATTGAAAATGCTGCTGAAGCACTAAATTTAATACTTTGACCTATGATTTCTAGTTTTTCCTGTTGTTACATAAATGTTACCAAGACTTTTGTTAGTTCATGTCGCTGTGTATATGTGTGTAAGTTGTGCGTAAGTGTGTGTGTTTGTTTGTGTGTGTGTGTGTGTGTGTGTGTGTGTGTGTGTGGCAAGGTGATGCAGTTGATTTATGAACGCCAGAAGCCTCTGGTCACAGCATAACAGCTGCAGTTAACGGAAAAGAAGGCACATGGTTGACCGCATTACGTGTACAAAAAGGAGTGGGCCATCATCACTGGTTTTGGCCTGGTCAATAGCTATAATTAAACACAGCAGAAGCGACGTTGCCACAGTTTCTCATTTGTCAAGTTCTAATTGAAAGCAATGCACAAGAAAGAAGCAACAAAAACATTATTGATCAATGCGACTAACGCATACTCTTTACACTCAGCTTTATGTATTAGTGTGTAGATGTGTGCGTTGGTGTATGTGTGTGTTTATAGCGTGTTTAATGTGTTTGTGTAAAATGTCTTCGTTAAGCAACACAATAAAAAAGCTCTTTAAAATTTAAAATTTTCTAAAAAGCACTTAACCATTTTAAAGCTTTGTGCTTAAAGCTAAAGAGTTACTGCAATGAATTAAGTTTTAATTGATTTGCAATTGATCAATCAAAATGCACTATAGGCAGGCCTTACTGTATCTCAACTATGAGTGGATTAATGTTTAAAGATAACGCCAAAAACTATTCAATTAGCATAAACATAAAAAGTAAAAAAAAAGGAATTGCTAAAACTCTTTTTTTGTGCAAAAGTTTACACGAAACACCCTGTGCTTGAACACAATATTACAGGGTATTAAATCAAACAACGCACAGCGTTGAAGCGATTGCTGACTGCGACTCGTTGTGGCCCGTTGAGGGGGTCAGTTGAACGTTTGGGAGGCTTGACAAGAAAATGAACAAAGCGACGCTTGCGTTAGGTTTGTCGACAGTCGCTGTCACTGGCGACGTTTATTTTTGTTTCTTTCCTCATTTTTCTGCTCTTTTCTATTTTCTGTTTTGTTGCTCTTTTCGATATGCCAAGGCAGCAGGCAGCAGTAGTAGGCAGCAGGCAGCTGCAGTAAGCAAAAAACGTGACTAGGCCAATGCTGACGGCGTTCAATCGTCGTCGTTTTCGTCAGCGTCGTCAGCGTCGTCAGCGTCGTCGGCGTCGACATCGTCGTTGGCGTCGGCGTCGTCAACGTGCACGCCTAGCACACTTCATGCCCATGACAGCAAATTGAAGTATTCCGCATTTATACACACATACATATCTATGCAATCACACACACACACAGCATACAAACACATATGCATGCACGCATAGACATATAAGCATAAATACTCGATAGGTTATTTTCATTTGAAAGTATCCAAGGATAAAAGAACTGTTCGATAGGCATGTCACATGTTGGTAGCGATCCAGAAATACACAGAGAGAAATATATGAAACAGTTTTCTAAACAGAATATACTATTAATATAGCCTGATACCTAAGATAAAGTAAACACTGAAAGAATATGTTCAAAAAAGAAAATTGAAAACATATATATATATATCTTTGATTGATTAAGGCACAACATTTTATTAACTTACTAAATAGATATAGCGGAAAATAGTTATCAGTATATGCAGTTTATCATGTAATTTATCTCAGTGTATACATACTTAGAAACTAAGCCTATTTATAGATGCAGCTGCGTTTTACGCTTAGCACTGCTCTGTGCATCCAGTCACGTTTTGATTGAGACGTCAAACAACGTCAGAAGAAATCAGGTAAAAGTACTTCAGTTGGGTATACATGACTATGCAAAGACGGTTACCTAAGCAACACACATACACATGAATACTAACAAATAAACACACAACTACATACATACAATCACACACACACACACACATCGTAAGCTGTTGTCTAGTTTGGTCCTTCCAAGTTGCAGAATATTCAAGTATTTCATAAATAACTTTTATAATTATTATACAATTATGTTGAAATTTTCAACATAATCAAGAAACATACTTAGAATAAAGTATATCAAATAGATGTAAGCGAAATAAAGGGTAAACGATCGAAACACCAAAGTTAAAAAGAAACTTTAGCTGCACTTGGAAAAGAATCTAAATTTTATGTAACAAAAATTTGGCTTTACTTTTGACAGTTGTTGCAAGCGCTAAATGGGATCAGCTATTCATATACAATATGAACATGTATATATATATATATATAAATATATATATTATGTGTTTTTCATTCATACTTTCGTATATATTGAAAAGTCCCCAATTGATAGTTTTCTGGTATTGAAACTCAATATAAATCAACAATGGCTTTGTGTGCGGACATATACTCAATTACATACGCTCACACAGACTTACACACACACACACACACACACACACACACACACACACCTACTTACACATTGTCAGTTATGGTGTGTAGCCAAAGTAGTCATCATATGTGGGAGTGGCAGATGGTAGGGGTGTGGTAGCATACAAATATAGTTCTTCTTTATGGAGAGAACTAACAGTTGTTATACGATATTAACTGATTGAGTTTCAGATGTTTCCTGTTTGTCTATTTATTTTCTGTTATTTCTTTTAATTTCCTTCATATTCTTCTTCATATTTCTATTTTTTTCAACTTGTTGTACTTCCTTCTGTGCAACGCCTGTGAGTATGCAACAGAATTTATTTAGACTGTCGCACAACATCACATCATATCGCATCACATCGCATCACATCGCAGTTTTACGTTTCCTTTTGACATGAATTCGGTCTATTGGACTGTCTAGAAGGCAACAGTAAAATTTTTATGCTGCAGCCACAGACAGTGGGGCAACGGGGAATACCCTAAATAACACAAATTATATATGATTATAAAAAGCTACAAAGAAAACTGAACTAAAATAAAATGAAATATTTTGTAGAGAAACTTAAAATAAGATTAATAAAAGCTCCAATTAACTGAAAGTTAAGGCACAAATGAGTTTAAAAAGGAAACAACAAATAAACCCAAAAAGCTTTATTAATGGATTTAAAGATCTTTTAAATTACTTAAAAAGCTGTGCATGAAGCACATGAAAGTCTTAAGCAAAATGACTTAAGCTCGCTTTTATAGGAAGTAATTTGAAATCGTTTCCAGGCTTTAATTTTAATTGACTCAAACTTTATTCTTTCTTTCATAAAACTTGATTAAGTTCCAGTAAATTTGTTTTTAACCATAGAATTAGGAAATAACTAAACAACTTATTTTCAACTGAAAGTTTTCCTCACACTTTCAACATGTTATCAGAGATTAAAGTATAAAAACTTTCAACATAATTTATACTTCAAGAAACTACTGTTAGAGCTGAAAGCTTTAATTTATATTTGTTTATAGAAACAACCTTAAATGTTATTTATAAACTTTGATCACATTTTAATACCCTATAAAATCTTATCATCTTTTCTATATATAAAACTTAGCAATATCTTAAAGTCTCAATGCTGCTTTAGAAGGTTAAAAGTTCAATTAACTAAATAAAGCGCACCCTCTAACAAGATGTGCCCGTATTTAAATATATATTTTCATAAGAATTTTCACGCTTTTCCGCTGTAAAATCCTATTTCTATCTCATAGTATTTAGCTTTCTCTTTGAAGGCATTTGTTTTTCTTAAATGAAATTTTACTAAATTTTGCTCGTTTTAATATTTATTTATTTATTTTTTTCCTTTGATTTATTATGTGCTATTTTCATAGCTCGCATATTTTTTTATACAACTACTTATACATATATATATATATATATATATATATTAACGATCTTCCTATGTTATGTATATAAATACAATATACAATAGATAGTATAAGTACAGAAGAAGTCAATAAATGATATATAGCCCACATAAACATATGTCGATCAGCTTATATGCTCTTTATTCTGCTCTAAATTATGTTCAGTCTTATACCTGTCCTAAATATCAACTACCAAAAGGGTATATACAATTGATGAGCATCTTTGATATTGATGAAAACTTAGTATATTTAATTTTAATAAATATTTAATAAATAATTAAGAAATTGTTCTTAATTGCAAGCAATTTTTAAAGGGTATACAAGTTGATTTTCTTAGAATACTTATTTAGTTATTAATATTGCATATGCAGGGTGTTTATATAGTCGTGCATGCCTTGTTTTAAGTTTTATTTAAGTTTGACTGTTCATTTGCCGTTTTACTATACGCTTTGTGTGCGTGTATGCTTTATGTATACGTGTATTTGTGTGGATGTGTGTGTGTGCGTGTCACCGGTAACGGAAATTTGTTTGCAGTTTTATTTTGAAGCTCGCAGAACAACAGCAACAACAGCAACAACGGCAACAACGGCAACAACGGCAACAGAAACAACAGCAGCAATAAACAAACAATAGACAAACAGTAAAAATTATATTCCGCTGGCGTTCTGTTTTCGTACACACATAATACAATCACAGAGTCGCATACAAACACACACACACACACACAGACACGATCATACACGCATAGAGTGTGCTGCTTAGCTGCCGCTTTGGCCGCTAGTTAAACGCCTGCAATTGCACTCAATCCAACCAACCAACCCACCTACCCATTCTCTCACTCGCTCACTAACGCAACCCACCCACACAGACAGCCCAAATGGAACGCACGATACAAAACGAAACGAAACGAAACGAGACGAGTCGTAGCGAAACAAGTTATGGCGAGGTGAAGCGAAATGTGTTGAGACGCAGTAAAACAGCATAATAGAACGAGACGAAACGAAATACGAGTCGTTAGTCACTCGTGTCGATGTCGCTGTCGTCGTCATCGTCGTCGTCGTCGTCGTCGTCATCATCGTCGTCGCCAACGTATGCCGCTATCGTTGTCGTTGTCGCTGGCGCCGCCGTTGGGTGCCAGCCCAAAAGGATAAGTTACTCAGATGCTAGCAAGATTCTGTCATAACGGCTTCGGCATTCGTGGCGCGCGACTCGCACGCAATAACAAAAGGCGCCACTAACAGCGGTTGCAACCAACAAAAGAAACACACTAAAACAACAACAATTATTGCGCCCAGGTTAGAAGCTGTTACCAAAAAAAAAAAAAAAAATAAAAATAAGAAAGGTTTAATAACAATTTTGAAAAGTTGCACGCTAAAAAAAGTAAAAAAGTTGTGTATTAAAAATATTTCTAGAAATAAGCATACAGAATTTGTTAAAATTTTATTTAAATATATATTTTTTTTTGTTTGTTTGTTATTTTGCAAAATGATTTGTTGTTGTGCGTGGCAAGTGTAATATATAAAAATATTTATATATATATTTATATATTTGATTGTTATTGTTTCAAAAGTTGAAGCAATGTTATGGTTACTTTATGCCAAATATAAATCAAAAGATAAACATTACGCCAAAATCAATGCGAGTAAATCCAAAACAGCTACAAAATTTAACATTTAAATCATTTTAAATAACAACCAAGAACATACACAAAAAACTTTAAAAAAAAATAAATAAAAAACAACAACAAAAACTTTCAGGTAAGTTTAAGGATTTATAATAAAACTTTTTGTTTTTTTTTTTTTTTTTGCAAAAATTAAATTAAATCTTCAGTTTATTTTGTGAGCAAAATATTTTATGTGCTGCCGAGCATCGAGACACAATTTTGACCAAAATTCTTTTAATCACTAACAAATTGTGGTTCACACTTGTCAAATTTATTCATAAGTTTTTTTATAAAGATTTTTGCGCTGTTGCCAAACTTCACGTAGCTTCCGATTTATCTAAAATTGAACCCAAAAAGTATAAGCATAAATTGTAATAAATAAATAATAAAATATTCTTCAAAAGTATTTAAAAAAAATATTTAAAAATAATTCGAAACAAAAAAGCAAAAAAATATTATTTTTTCTGATCTTAAAAAATGTTTAAGAAAAATAAATAAATATACAATAAATAATAAAAAAAAATTAGTTTCGAAAATATATTTAATAAATTATTATTAAAAAATTGAAATTAAATTTAAAGTTTGCTTTATATTTCCACGGTTGCCAAAATGCATAGAGCTGTGCGCTGTTGCCGCAATTCACGCATAAAATTTGAACTAATCAACTGATCGTGCAACATGCCACACACTGCGTAATCAGCTGTATAAAATTCACAGCTGCCTCAAAGTGAATTTTGTTAATAAAATCGAAATATTGAATCGATTGCACATGGCAGTAGCATCTAAATATTTATAAAAATTTATATACTTTTTTTTCGTAGTTTAATTATTGCCAGATTGTTTTCATGGCTAAAATTCCTTTGCAGTTGCTACTTTTACTCATCTCTTTGTTTTCTTTTTTTTAAGTATTTCTTTTTCAGTTTTTCTCATCTATTTTTTTTTTTTGAGTTCGCATTAAATTATTTTTGCTAGCGCTGTGCAACGAGGCGTATGCGCAACATAACAAATATTTGGCTCTAATATTATGCAGCATACAATTTAATATATATATATATATTTTTTTTAATATAGTGTGGTGTGTGCATATATTGTATGTGCATGTGTGTGTAAGCCGCTACACAAAAAGAAAAATAAAAAAATAAAGAGAAAGTGAAATTTTTCCGGTTGCATTTGATAAATTTCTTTTTTATTTTTGGTAAGAATTCAACAAAAAAAAAAAAATAAGAAGAAAAGAAAAACAACCGGCTTTGGTCCAGTGGCCAGTAAATGTTGTAACAGATTCATGCCGACGCTTCCTGTTTACTGCACATCCTACCATCTACTAGTACTATGTAGACAACTGTACAAGGACATGTTGGACTGGACCAAAGACAAACTTCGTGTTGACAAAAGTTGTTACATGTGCGCCGCCTGCCCAAAAGTGCGGCAAAGGACTCAAAAGACAGCGAACGTTATTTGGTATTTATATATATATAAATTCATATATATATATGTATTTCAAGCAACTGTCTGTCTGACTGTGTGTGTGTGTGTGTGTGTGTGTGTGTAGGAAGCTTGTAAGTGTGTTGAGCTCGTTAGCATTGGTTGTAAGCAGTGCTGCCGTGAAGTGTTTTTGTGTGCCTGCAACGACTTAAAGTCAACGTGTGGACTGTAGTTTTGAAGACCAAAAAACTTTTGAACTTGTGGCATCCTTTTTGGCTCATGAATACCCCCCAAACACCTTAAATACCACAACGAACAACATCCAATGCAACATATACACACAGAGAGATAGAGAGACAGACAAACCCACACATAGACAAAGCAGCCGCCTAATGAACTGCTAACTGCAACCGTGCTGCAATTGTGGCATAAGAGACAAACACCATGGGCATAGCTTAAAGGTTGGGCGGTGCTGTGGGTTTGGGCGTATGTTATATATACAGCTATATGGTAACTGTATTGGGCAGCACGTGCCTCATTATCTGACGGCGCATTGCAACTTTGCGGCTGCCTTGACGAGCATGTAATCAAATTGAGACACTTACGGTTGGCTTTTTGACCAAGCTACAGAAAACCACACACACACAACCACATACTCATCCACATACACGCATACAGAAAGGTGTGTATGTGTGTGTGTGTGTGTGTGTGTATTGTTGTTGCTTTTGTTTTTTATTAACACACAAGTAATGAGCATGAAGGAAACCCATATCTGATGTGGGTGCGACAGATACTTTGAGCATACGATATCCTTGCAACGCCTGCCGTTTCTTGACGTTTTTTAAGTGCTTGCCATAAACCGAATGCCACAATACTGGCTGCTCCATATACTTGTGTGTGTTTGTGTGTGAGTGTTAGTGGCATTTACTTACTAACCAAGCGAAAGGCAGCAAATATTTCGAACATTTTCAATGATATCAGTTAGAAACCACAAAAAAACCCCAAAAACATTTTACACTTGCGGCTGCAACATACTCGGCGTATACTTAATTTTCCAATTTACATATTTTCCATGAAAATTTCAACAATATGTCAAGATCTTTGATATCCTAAAAAGGGGAAAATACAAATTAAATTATATCAATTCAATAGCAAAATATGAGTAAGACCCCCCCCTTAATAATGATAGACAAGTGCGCAGAGCTTGCATATCCTTTTTCATATCCTTTTCTTGTAGTACATTTGATTTGAAGACAGTTTCAGGTTGGAAAATTAGTTTAGACTCCTGTTGGAACTTCAAGTAAAATAAATCAAAATTTTTTATTCATTTCTTCCTGCAAAAGCAGAAGAATCCACTTATCCTGATGGATTCACAGCTTGTTAGTTGGCTAATCCTTATGCTTGGTGTAAGTGCTAGACATTGTGAGAGTCCTTAGCAAATATTATCTATATCCCTATGCTAGTAGGCAACTGTCGGATGTGTTTACCATTGCGCAGCATATAAAATGATAGCAATTGTTACCCTGTCCACGAATATCCTGTTATATCAAAACCAAAAAACAAGCTCAAAAAGGAAATTGCATATTTAATGGCGTATTTAAGAAAAATAAACATAATGTTCAATAACTGAATAAATTTTGATTGAATTTATAATTTTAAATAAATATTCAATTAATAAACAAAATTAATTAAATTATTTTTTGCTGTAAATCAAAATAAAAATGTATTTCTAATTTTTTCTTGAATTCTTGGGGAAAAATCCTTATGAATTACAGCGTAATGAATTGCTTATTGATAGTTATAAGTTATAACTGTTTAATTGCTTTTCCGGTTAAAAGAAAACTGAGCGGAAAAACTAAACGGAAAAACTATAGTTACAAAAACTAAGCTGATTAAATATTTTTCGCGTGCAACAAAATTTTCTTCTAGTTGAATTCAGTTGAATGCAACGCAAGTAGAAATTGAAAGCAATACTGGGAAAGCGAAATTTCCACTTAATTTCCACATAATTTCTACTTATTTTATCGTCAATATATCAATATAACAATAATTGTTTCAATTTCATCTCATTATTTCTATATTTTATCGTATAATTTTCAAATTGAAAACGTTTCATTAAAATTTGCCTTAACTTTGGTTGTAAAACTTTGCAACAGATAAATAATACTTCGATTTAAAGTCCATACCAAATCCCGGTATTGCCACCTGATCAGCATAATATTGTCATATAGAATTCAGATACAATTCAATTTTTCTTCTCTTGTGATTATAAATTTCCCTATTCTTTAGCTTAAACTTGGCTTACTTCGCTATAAAGTTATCTTTGGCGTTGCCACTTGTTAATAATATTTTCATTTTGTAACATTAACTTATGATAACGAGATATAAGTTTTTTACAAGTTGCTTTAATTATTTTAGCGTTGCCACCTTTTCAAAATAATATGAACTTAAAGGATTTTCGACCCATTCCATTGAATGTGTTTTGCTTTTTACATTCAAGCTATTTAATTATTGCTTCCCAACCACGCAACTAACATTAAATACTATTTCAGCGTTGCCACTTAGTCACAAATTTAGTTACTGATTAATCGCTTATGTTAAGTTGTATATTTTACGGCATTCCACTTAAAATCCTCCGCTTGCATTTTATTGCTTCACTTTTTGTACAATGCCAGCGTTTCCACCTGCTAAAAATTTTATTAGCTTCCTATAAAAAGTTAATTATTCGGAATTTTAAAACTTTTTATTTATATTATTCTACTGAAGCTTTTACTTTTATCATCATATTTTAAGTGGGTGTTGCCATATGTTCCAAAGATATTATGTTTTATTTTATAAAATTATCTTATGCCTAAATTCATTCATGTGGGACTAATATATATATATATATATATATATATATATGGATATATATGCGTTTATTTATCCACCACAAATAAATCATAATTTGCATATAATATTTTGTTGTCAAATGGAAAAATGCTGCGTGAAGGGACAAAGGACAAAGAGCAAATAGAAAATTATAATTCTTTTTGGAATAAAACAATTTATGCGTATGTGTGTGCATAAATTGTGCTGCATATAATTGCATATGGTAAACTATTAACCCAGAGGGTTATATATATATATATATATTGTTACGATTGAAAGACTCACTGTCAATCCATAGCCTGTTGCATACGTAATACTATTACGTTTTAATTGAAGGTCAAAATTGAAATATAAAGTTTAAAAATGGGAAACAAATACAAATATACATACATATATTTATATATAAGATAACAAGTAAGAAGTCTGTAGTCGAGTGTACCCGACTACGAGAGCCCCTTTGCCTACATATACAGCCATACACACATACTCATACATACACACAGTTCTGCACGTACTTGGCCATTGCGTGCGCCTTTTAGCCCCCCACGCTCTATAGCGAGGTACTTATTGTTGTATAACTTCCGTGTTTTTCGTTCAATTTTAACGAAACTCACAAAGTAGATGAAGAATGGTCTACTTAATATGTGTGCGAAAAAGAAATCTTATCGGCTAAAAATTGTACCTTATAATCGTTTTTTTCGATTTGCGGGGGTCAGGGGAGGAAATTTAAAAATCAAAAACAAACTCGTATAGCGTACAAACGTAACGAATCTAGATGCCAAATTTCGTTGCTGTAGCTCTTATTTTGCGCGCGCTATTATACCCCCCCCCCCCCCCCCATTCCACGTGGCCCAATAACGCCACTTTTGATGATGTATAACTTCCGAGATTTTTGATCAATCTTACCCAGATTCACAACATCGATCAAGAATGGTCTAATTATGATGTGTGCCAAAAATAAATTTGATCGGTTGAAAATTGTGCTTAATAATCGTTTTTTTCGATTTGCGGGGGTCAGGGGAGGAAATTCAAAAATCAAAAACAAACTCGTATAACCTACGAACATAACGAATCTAGATTTCAAGTTTGGTTGCTCTAGCTTTTATAGTCTCTGAGAAACAGGCGTTCATACAGACGGACAGACGGACAGACAGACAGACGGACAGGGCTAGATGAACTCGTCTTGTCGTCCTGATTCAGAATATATATACTTTATGGGGTCTCCGATGATTATTTCTATGTGTTACATACTTTTGGATTTTGCACATTTCCAATAGCTCCGCTTTGCTCTTTTTTTACAAAAAGGCAAAGGGGCTAAAAATGCTATCTGCAGGTTGCAAAAAACTGAAACTGAATTTAAAATTTGGTACGCATTTTTATTGGTGACATTTTATTGAGAGAAAATTGAATATAAATATGTATATATGTTTTCATATGTATATATTCAATCAACGGTTTAAAAAAATTTCTTTTAGAAAATGTTTTCAATAAAAACAGCAAAAATCAACGATCGAAGGATATGCTGTAAATAGACGATAAACGCTTTAAATAAACAAAAAAATATTTAGGCATTTTTATGAAACATAACTATAAATCAAATATATATAAATCAACTATATATAAATCCATATATCTATATATATCTTCATATATGTATTATATCTGTGCTGTCTCTCTCTATTTTTGGAAAAAGTAAAGGAAAACTAACTATAAATAAATCAAGAAAAGTTGCTTCTGATTTTGAGCTATTGACGTCACTTCACATCATTTAACTACCACTCATCATAATCACAATCTTAGTCTTGCTCATAATGATAATAATCATGATGATGTTCTAAATAGCTTTTCTTTTTATTATTAACAATTTTCAAGTAAATTTTGAATAAGTTTTCCCAAGATCAATAATAATTTGCCAGTAAGTGAATGATTCTAAAATGCAAAATGCTGGCAAATATTTCATTTGTAAATCTATTGAAAGTCTTATCTTTAGTTAATAATATTATAGACGATATTTATTTCAATTGATTTTCATAAGATTCTGTATGATATTTTGGTTAACTTCTGTGAATCCTTAAGAACTTTATGGTAAGAACTTAAAATAAATGCTCATCCGTTATTGATTCAAATGAATTGATTAAACTGAATTCATGCAAATTATGAAACTCAGTTGATATTACTAAATACATTCAACTGCGTTTATAACATTGAATTTAACTGAATTGATTCAACTGAAGTGATTCAACTGATGCAACTCAATTGATAGTAGTGAATACATTTAACTGAATATTTGTCATTGAATAAGACTAAATTAATACACCTAAATTAACTTAAGTGTATTGTAACTGTATACATTGTATAGTAATTTTTGTATTATTGATATTGATCATAAAGAATGGATTTAAGCAGATAATCAGAACATAAAATCACGACATTTTATACAATCAAAGAAAACTTATAGATTATCTCATTAAATCAATTAGGAATTTTTTTGCTTAAGATTTCGATAATTGAAACAATTTATATAACCATCATATTTTTATAGCAGTTGCATTATTCTCACTTCTTTCTTTAAGGGATTTGCTTTCTTGTTTTTTCTTCTTAGTTGCTTTAGTATTATTTGTTTTTCAACAAAGGATATCAGATCTACTCTTATGTATCCTGTTATCCTTATGTGAATTGAATCCATTTTCATTTATTTGCAATTTTTCTTCAAGCAAAACCAAAAAAAAAAAAGTCAAAATCGAAAACTTTTTCCAACCCTTGTTTTTTAAAGTAATTAATTTCTAGAATATCTTCCACTATTTTTATGTTTTGCCAAAATTTTCTATTGTTGTTATAAATTTAAATTATTTTCAATAATTTTGACTTAATAAAAACACAAATTTTTCGTTTGCAATTGGAAAATTTGTGCAGATATTAATTTTTGTTTATTATTGATTGTTAATTGTTATGGTACTGCTTAATTAAATCGGCTTATTGTCAACTAAAATGCACAAACACACACACACACAGATATGCAAATGTACGCATTATGAGTGATGTGCTGTAGGCGTGGCAGATGTGCATTTTCGGACTATGTAAAATAAATAAATGCCAATAAAAACAAGTAAGAAGTCTGTAGTCAAGTGTACCCGACTACGAGAGCCCCTTTGCCTACATATACAGCTATACACACAGCTCTGCACGTACTTAGCCATTGCTCCTTTTAGCCGCCCGCGCTCTATAGCGCGGTGCCTAATGTTGTATAACTTCCGTGTTTATTGTTCAATTTTAACGAAATTTACAACGTAGATCAGGAATAGTCTTATTAGTACGTGTGCAAAACAGAATTTAGATCGGTTGAAAATTGTGTCTTATAATCGGTTTTTTCGATTTCCGGGGGTCAGGGGATTAAATTCGAAAAACCAAAACAAACTTGTATAGCGTACTAACATAGCAAATCTATATTCCAAATTTCGTTGCTCTAGTTCTTATTTCGCGCGCACTACTATAAACCCCCCCCCCCCCCCACCCCCACGGGGCCAAATAACGCCACTTTTGATGATGTATAACTTCCGAGTTTCTTGATCAATCTTACCCAGAATCACATCATCGATCAAGAATGGCCTTATTATGATGTGTGCCAAAAAAAAATTTGTTCGGTTGAAAATTGTGCTTAATAATCGATTTTTTCGAATTGCGGGGGTCAGGGGAGGAAATTTTAAAATCAAAAAAATTTACAGCGTACGAAAATGATAAATCTAGGTTTAAATTTTGGTTGCTCTAGCTCTTATAGTCTCTGAGAAACAGGCGTTCATACGGACAGACGGACGGACAGGGCTAGATGAACTCGTCTTATCGTCCTGATTCAGAATATATATACTTTATGGGGTCTCCGATGATTATTTCTATGTATTACATACTTTTGGATTTTGCACATTTCCAATAGTTCCGCTTTGCTTCTTTTTTACAAAAAGGCAAAGGGGCTCAAAACAAAGGAATTAAGTCTATTAAACAACAGATTTTAATACATATTTTATGCTTGAGTATGTGTGTGTGTTAGTGTGTGTGTGAATGTGATTGTGTGTATATGGTTTCATTGATACATAAGCGAAAATGAGAATAACATATTGAGTAGTTTCGTAGACCTAAGAAAAATGCCGTAAAGTTCCGTTTAGAACGTAGGAAAAGTTATAATTACATGGAAAGGGTTGCCAGGATATGGTCATTGTTATATAAGCATATAACATAACCCCCCCTTGTTCTTTTATTTTTGTATATGAAAGGCTTAACTGCCAGTTCCAATATCAATTCTATCATAATATCCTGGGTCTATTCCATTTGGTATAAAAACAAAGTATCATAATTTTGGTTACCCACATTAAGTAATTTTTCATCATTGAATAAAATATAGTATCTTTGATTAAAAAATATAAATTAGATTGAATCTATATAGAAATTTGTTAATTCTCATAATCTAAATAAAATAAATAATCAATTTCTGTTTCTGTAACTGTCGCTGGGCTGAAGATGTCCATCAAAAAATCAAGACACTTACAGCTCAATACACAGTTTAAAAATCAAAAAAATAAAAAAATCCTATAATACTTATTTTATATATATTACATACATACACATATATACACTGTATATATTATATATTTAATATTATTCAAAGAATATATAGTTTATATATATGAGAAGCAGTTGAGATTTTTATAGTACCCAAAAACTGAGGTGATCTTTTCATATGCCACACACCTACAAACACATACAAATGTATACAATAAATCAATATATAGTTCATTAATTTATATATATATATATATATATATTATATATATATATATATATATATATATTCTCAAATCAATAAAATTCCAAGTAAATTTAAAGGAAGGAAAAAACACTTTAAAGAATTTTCAATGTTTGAATTTTGTATTATGTAATATGTTAAATGATGTTAATGAAATGCGATTTATGTTTTGTTTTCTTGATTTTTGTATTGATTTTTTTTCAATACATACCCTAACACATGGCCACGCACACACCCACACACCCACACACCCACACACACACACAAGAGTTAAATAAAAAAAAGTATAGCATACTTTTTACCGCCTTCGCTGCCAACGAGCAGCATACAGAAGCATATTACGTACAGGACAGGTTTATATAGCCCACACATATATATAATATTGCATTTTACTATTATGTATGGCTGTGCCTGCAGGTGCACACACACACACACACTCACAAACACACACAGAAAAGCACACACATGTCAGTTATCGCTCGCTGCTTGTCACATTTACCTTTGGGCCTAAAACTTTTGCGTTGGACCTGCCATAACTTTGCATATATATCTATATATATATATATATATATATATATATATATATATATATATAACTTTTCATATATACATTTATATGTGTGTATATATATATAAAGTACACATACAGGATAACAGTAAGAGTCCTTTTCGCTGATCAAGTTATATAACATCAAGTCAAACTTGTTAAGCAAATCAACTTCAATGCATGCGAAACTGTAAAAGATCCAAGCGAATGCAACATAATATTTGCTGAATTTTGCTTTAAATAAAAAAAAAAAGAAAACATTTTATTACTACGCACACAAGGACATAGTAGAAAGGACACCTTAAAGAGCATAAATTTTCTTTAACATAAGTTATATAAGTAGCTCTGACATTTGTCATCAATTGTGCATTATACTTATGTCATTTAAGTACTCCTAAACCTCTTTGTATGTGTGTGTATGAGTGTGTGTATGGGTGTGTATGATAATGAGCATATTAAAATATTGTTGACAGTTTCCTTTGCAACTTTCATTCAACTGCCAAAGCCAATTATCCTTGCACATTGTAATTGAGTTGACGCCATTGCGATTAGTTGTTAGTGACAGTTATATTTACTAATGAGTAATATATATATACGATATGTATATATAAATATGTTTATATATGTAGCTGTGTGTATTGACACATTCAGTTGTAGTATTAGAAAGTATAATAAAAATTGCAGTATAAAAACGAAGTGAAGGAACGTTTTGCGTATCATTTGAATGTGCTCTCTGTCATTTGTAGATAAACAACAACAACAACGATAACATATTCTTCATATCCTTAATATCATTTATATCCCTGATGTCCTTGATATCCTTCTTATCCTTCATATGTTGCCTTCTACGTGCAGGCTACCCCATTCGACCTTGTGCACAATGTGAACATTACCGTCAACAGTTTATTCTACGAATGTACTCATCAGCTATAAGCTCAATCTCTCTTTCTCTGACTTCCCTTCTCTTTATTACTCTTCTCTTTGTATGCATTTACTTATGAAGTTAATCAAGGATATTAATTTGATGTACGTGTCTTATTGTTCCATGCTAAATTTCTGTGAAGTTGCAACACATTCCCAGTAAATTGCATTCAACATTTCGTGGAATTGTTGACAATCTTGCGAGAGCTTTAACAGTTTACATAGCCAGAGTGCGTTAACAGCACTTTCAAATAACAGATGTTTATTAAAATTGCTTTGAAAGAAAATATAAACAGACAAGAATGGAAGAACATAAGCTAAGGACCATAATATAACATAGAAACCCAAAGATAAAGAAAAGATGAAATACAGAAGATAGGAAAACATTTCCGATGAAGAAGAGGATGAACACGAAGATGAAGAGAAAAATGAAAAATAAGATAAAGATGAAGATGAAAATGATGATAAAGATGAAAAATGAAAGGAAAATAAAGATAAAGATGACGCTGATCAAGAAGATGAGATGAAGATGAAGATGATTAGAAAGGTGAAGCTGAAAATGAAGATAAAGATGAATATAAAGTTGAAAATTAAGATGCGAATAAAGTTGAAAATGAATTTAAGGTTGAATATGAAAATCAAGAATAAAATAAATATGAAGATGATCAGAAAAATTATGATTTATAGGAAAATGTAGATGAAGGTAAAGATAATGAAATATATATAAAGTGATGAATGATATAATTTGCGGAATATAAAAAGAACATTAACAAAACTTAACATAATATAATGTAACATAACATAACTTAACATAACAGACCATAACATAGGAGAGCATAACAGAGCACTAACATAGGTAACAACATACTGTATATAATTACTATTTGAATTCAACATTTAACAGAGGTAAAACTGTTTGTTTTTTTTTTTTTGAAGGATTCATTGTGTCTATTAGAAATATCCTTTTCAGCAATTTGCGTAAAGTTTCAATTCGCATTGTTGTTATTGCTTTGCTTTGCTGTGTGTTTCTTGTTGTTATTGTTTTTATTTTAAACAAATGGAATAAAATTTACACAATTTGAAAATTTAAAATTGTAAACAGTCAGCAGGAAAAAACAAAAAGTAAAGCAAAATAGAATAAGAATGGTAACGAGAATGTGAGTGGGGAAGAAAGTGCAACAATTGCAGTTTATGTTGTTATGAAAATTTATAAAATTGCATAATGAGCAATAATTTTACATCATAATTAAGTTAAGCTCATACCTCATTATGATAATTAATTTATTGCAATTCAATTCACTCAGAGACAAAGTTACAGTAAACGTTTGCACAGTGGCTTAAGACTTATTATTTCTGTGGCAAATATACTTAAACGTTTCAAGTGAATAATTTTCGAGAGCTTTTACAAATGCTTTAGGTAATCGAAACCTAAAATAATGATTAAGTTAAAGCTTTTAATTGATAAAAGAAAACTATTAAAGAAATGTATGAAGATAAACTCTGTCAACCATGGTAAGCTTTAATGTGCTTTACTTATAGCTACTTAGAAAAGCTTAATATTAGAGAAAGCTTAAATGTGCTTTAAAAGTTAATAATAAGGAGTGTACCCGACTACGAGAGACCCTTTGCCTACATACAAAAATGTTTCTTAAGTTATTTATAGCAGTTATTTAGAAGCTTTTAATAAGCTTTTTATAATATGCAAAACTTTTGATCTTTTTATTGAAATTTTTAATATTAAACTAAATTTTAACTACTGATTGGATTTTCTTAAGAAATACAAAATAAAAAAATCATAACACACACACAAGTATTCAGCAGTTTTTAATAAATTGTAGACCACTGTGCAACGTTTATTGACTGCTTTGTGTAAGAACGTGGCGTATACTTGATATTTTCGACTGCTGCTGCAAAACTTTGACAAAGTGGAGGCCATAAAGTTAAGCTTACTTGTTAACTATGTGTATGTATGTGTATATGTGTGTGAGTGTGTTGAAACTGTGCCAGGATTTTCAAGCGAAATATGCACCACTCAACTGTGGAGGACATTGGCTTCAGTGTAACACAGAAGCCGCTAATTTCATTTAATTTAAAGTAAATGTGCATATGTATAACTTGCCACTTGCCACTAGCCATATACTATATGCCACATGGCACATGCCACATGCCATATACCACATGCCATTGCTAGCTACCTTTTATTAAGTGCCTCAGCCAAAATTAACGGTCACTTACTGTGTGACCAAAGCAGCAGCAAATTTCTCTTATTTTATCTTCAATTTTTTGCCAAAGGACACAAAAAACAAATTTCAAATTCATAAATTATTCAATAGAGTCCCTAAGATCCTTTCCCGTATAAGCCTTAGCCAGCAATCAACTAAAATAGCTGCAAGGCTGTCAAAGGACTAAAAGTTAATTAAGGACTGCCACGAAAGGACAAACAATGAAAGGAGAAATTGATTTCACTTTTCCTACGCCCAGAATGAAAATAGTGAAAATAGTAAAAATAGTTGGAATACGAGAAGGGCTGAGAGCAGCGACAAGCATAAATAGGCAGAGTATAAAGTAAGGTACAAGGTGACAGAGAGTAAGGATAAAAACAAGGATCAAAAAAATAGAAAGTCAAAGCGAGCGGCAGAACGAATTAGAAACGCGTTTAAAAAGCAAAAAGTGAAGCATAGATTAGCATCGGCAGGAAGCAAAGCGAGAAGCGTAGAGAAGTATAGAGCAAAAACAGAGCAGTAAGCAGATAAACGAAAGGCCAGATAAATGTAACAGGAAGCAAAGCGCAGTAAAACTGAAGTAAAGCAAACTGAAAAGCTATGCCAAAATGATATGCAAAGCGCGAAGCAAAAAGTAGAGCAAGAAGTATAAAGAAGAAGCAATAAAAGTTGAGCTTAACTAGCTGCAAGGGTAGTGAAAAAGAGCAGAAAGATAGACAGCTTAAGTGAGTAGAGCGGAGCTGGAAAGAAATGCAGCGAAACGAAAAGCAAAAATAACAGTAAACAGAATAACAGCAGAAACAAAAGCGAAGTAAGAAGCCAAATGGCTTAGCATGCGGCAAACTTAAACATAAAGATAAATAAGACCCAAAGCAAAGCAACAAAAAAAAGAAAGTAAAAAGAATAGAAAAATTCACAGCGAAAAGTAAAACAGAAATTGATAGAAAATATTTAAGCTAACATTGACTGTAACATAGCTTAACATTCCATAAGTTAACATTGTTGATATGTTAATGTTAGAGTTAACATCTGCTATTATCTGCTGTTAAATGGTGTATGCACTAAAGAAGCGTTTCGGTTGTCGAAAAAAAAGCTGTTAACACTTACATAGATATGTTATAAGTCTGTTTATGTTAACTTAATATATGTTAAAATGTTTGTTGTTACAAACTTAACATGCTCTGTTAACTTAACTTTACTAAGTTTTCTCTGTTAACTCTGATAAGTTAATTCAACTCACTTAAGTTTACTCTGTTAAGTTTATTCTTCTAAGTTTACTCTAGTAACTTTATTCTATTAACATGGTCTGTTAATTTTACACTGTTAACTATACACCGTTAACTTTACTCTGTTAACTTTATTCTTTTAACTTTACTTCTCTTCACTTTTGTTGTTCTCATTTACTTCACGTCGCATTCTTCTTTCAACTTTCTTCCTTTCACTTTCTTCACTAAACTTGCAGCTGATTGCATGGAATGAATAGTATTCACTTATGATTCATTCCCCACTTTGAGTGCTATTCACTATTCACAGCTATTCACAATGAATCAAAGAAATGCACTAATTGAATTGAGTCTTAATTGAGCTTGTTGCAACTTTTCAATTACGGCAAAGGATTTTCCATTGTTAATTAATGTTGACCCACTGTGCAACTTGCATAACAGCAGTGCAGCGCCTTCATTTGTGCAAATTTTTGTTGTTTTTTTTTTCTTTACTGTTATTTTTTTTTTCGTCTATTTTTAATAAAGCAAGCCACAAGGTCATCTGTCAATTTTGATGGCCTACTGAATGGGCAGCTGAGTGGTTAGTGGGTGGTTGGCGTTGGCAGCAGACTTAGGGGAGAGGGTGTGGTTGGGTGAGAGAGACTGCACGTATAGGGTCTGACCCAAAGGGGTTTTAGTGGTTAGCGGAATCGAAAAAGGCAGCGAAAAAAAGAGCAGAAAAAAAGGAAAACATCAACAGAAACAGCAGCAGCTAACGAACTGAGTCAAAAGTAGGTGGCACAAGGATACTGAACTGAAAAACGGCAATGACCAAAACGGAAAAAAAAAAACCAAAACAAAAAGGAGAAAAAGAGCAAAGTGAGAACCCAATTCAAATCTCAATTGAAGCCAACAAGCTGCAAAGCTCAACATAAAAGTTAATAATTAATCAAAAAAAAAAATAAAAACAAATAAAAAAAGCGAAAAAGTTTAAATAAAAAGTTTCCCATCGAACGCAACAATTGAGCAAATGGAGCATAAGATACTAAGAGCCCATATTGGCCATAAACTTTTATAGCCAGGTACTGACTGAGCTTGCACAATTGTTATATATATATATATATATATATATATATATACATCTGGGGTGGATCAAGGATTTGCTGCAATCGATGCATTTTGAAGTAGCTTCAAACGATTCCCAAAGTAGTTGAAAAAACTATTATTAAATTTGTTTCTGTGTTTAGCACTTTTTATTTTATTTTATTAGTTGCTTCTTTATGCTTTCTTCTTTTATTTGTTTTTAGTTGGCAAATCTTTTTTAAAAATCTGCTACAAACTTTCTATAATGTTTTCACTCTACAACAGTGTTGACAATTTAGCTTTTTTAATGCCTAAGCTAGCTATACGAACTAAATGCATTTAGGTTCTGCTTCTAAGTCTGAGTAATTCCTCTATCAAGCTACTTTTTTAGCCTTTTTACTTCGTCAACTAAAGGTCACTTATATATACTTATTATACAAAATGAGGTAATGAAAAATAAGTGCGACCGTATTATTAGTTTTCCGTTTAATCCAGTTGTCTGCTTGGAATATCATATATTTTGTTTCAACTATAAAATTTTTTAAAACTTGTTCCAAATCGCCTAAGAAAAGTGTAGTTAGTATGTTTAAAGTTAAGTCAAACTAAAATTAAGTTAGTATATACTTAAAACACTAGCTAAATTCTAGCTTTAAGGCGCTAAGTGTGCCCTTAGTGTGGCAACACAGAAAAACATATGAAAAACTTCTGCGCAATTCAAAGGACTTTCACAGTGCATAACGAGGACAGCTTGAAAAGTAAGACATGAATGAATAAATGAGTAAATGGGTAAATGAATGTATGAATGAATGAATGTATGAGTGAATTTTTGCAGCTAATGGCAAGCTACTTGCAACTTTCAAATGGTTTTCCAGCAAATAGCAATAGACGGACTAAAGGTTTGTCCAGAGTAGGACATGCCTCTAATTATAGTTCCGATTTCATGGTAAGATCTTTCATCTAACAGTTTAAAGCCAGATAACCATTTGCAGCACTAAATACAATAACAGCTGTGTCTATTATTTATACTTTTAATAATTTAAATGCAAAAAAAAATTTCCGTTTTGTTTACCAAAAATACAAAAGAAATTGAAGGAAAATCTATTGGTAACAAGTAAGAAGTCTGTAGTCGAGTGTACCCGACTACGAGAGCCCCTTTGCCTACATATACAGCCATACACACATATACTCATACATACACACAGTTCTGCACGTACTTGGCCATTGCGCGCACCTTTTAGCCCCCCACGCTCTATAGCGCGGTACTTAATGTTGTATAACTTCCGTGTTTATTGTTCAATCTTAACGAAATTCACAACGTAGATGAAGAATGGTCTACTCAATATGTGTGCGGAAAAGAAATTTGATCTGTTAAAAATTGTACCTTATAATCGATTTTTTCAAATTGCGGGGGTCAGGGGAGGAATTTCGATAATCTAAAGCAAACTCGTACGAACATAACAAATCTACTTTCCAAATTTCGTTGCTCTAGCTCTTATTTTGCGCGCACTACTATACCCCCCGGTGCCCATAACGCCACTTTTGATGATCTATAACTTGCGAGATTTTTCATCAATCTTACCCAGATTCACAACATGGATCAAGAGTGGTCTAATTATGATGTGTGCCAGAAATAAATTTGATCGGTTGAAAATTAAGCTAAATAATAATTTCAGGGCAGGAAATTCAAAAATCAAAAACAAACTCTTATAACCTACGAACATAACGAATCTAGATTTCAAGTTTGGTTGCTCTAGCTCTTATAGTCTTTGAGAAACAGGCGTTCATACAGACGGACAGACAGACAGACGGACAGGGCTAGATGAACTCGTCTTGTCGTCCTGATTCAGAATATATATACTTTATGGGGTCTCCGATGATTATTTCTATGTGTTACATACTTTTCGATTTTGCACATTTCCAATAGCTCCGCTTTGCTTCTTTTTTACAAAAAGGCAAAGGGGCTAAAAATAAATAAATTAATTAAAATTGATTTGAACTATTTTTTTAATGCACCTTAAAAAGTTTTATCAAAATTGCTATTTGTTGTCCGAGAAATGTTAAGGTAGCAGATCATTAACTGCAGCAAAACCCAGTTATAATAATAATAAAATCCAAACGTATTTCCAATTAAAAAGATAACTATTAATAGCTATGAAGGCCAAAGAATCTCGGTTAATGGCTTAGAGCTGGACATAAAATGTGCAAGTATTCACCAAAGCAAAACTTACACAAAATATTGCAGCAATAAAATGGAAAATGAATTTTTTTTAATTATATAAATTCTAATAAAATTTAAAATTATTTAAATTAATTTAATGTTTATATATTAATTTCATATAATTAATTTTTTAGATTTCTAAATTTTATTCTAAAGTTCAAGTCACTTCAACTCATTATTAAATTCTTTACCGTGTTGCCAAATTTCACTCAATGTTGCCCTGTGACATTGTTGCCAATTTGCATGCATATTATTTGTAGCGTGTTGGTATGAAACCACCTAATTAGCGACCGTTCAGTTGTTGGCACAGCCAAAACATGTGGCATGTGGCATGTGGCTTGGGCTTGACTTTTAGCCCAGTTTAACAAGCAGCTGCTTATATGCTGCTTAAGTCTAAGCCTTTCATCGAGAACAAGTTGCAAGTATTTTGTTTTGGTTTGACTTGCAGCTTTCGTTATGAGTGTAAAATTTAAGCCAGAAAACAGTACATATTGTGGCATGTAACTGTTTCATTGTGAAATATGTTATTACTTATTTCTATATATAGAAATAGATGCAAACTAAAAATATCTTCTTCTTCATGCCACTTAGCTATCAAAGGCAAATATCATGTTGAAGTTAAAGTTAAAGTTGAAGTTGAAGTTAAGGATAAAAAACAAAAGTTGGCTTATTGCCTTCTTGGCTAATCAGCAAAATGGACGAAGAGCGTCTCTTGTCCAGAAGTTTTATAACAATAAAGATTCATTGGCCATGGTATTCATAATGCGCTTGAATACCATAGCTGTGGCATGCCTCATGCGGCATTTAGGGGCAAACGACAACAACATTCTGCTGTGCCTGCACTTCTTAATAAAACACAATGCCGACTATATAAAACACTGCAAATACATCAGACAACGTTAAGAGGCAACGCCGACGCAATAAAAAAAAAAACAAAAGAAAAAGAAAAAGGAAAAAGGAAAACGAAAAACAAAAACAAAAGGCAAAAAAAAAAAAAAAATAGTTATATATAAGCAGGAAAACGGAAAGCAAAAAAATAATGCTGGGCACGTAAAATGATATTGTGGTAGCTGCCAGGGGTCAGTAATGTCTAGGGGTATGCAACAGCAAGGGGCAAGAATTATTGTTAGTATTATGATGAGGCATTGTTTGTGCCAGAACTCGGACAGGCCGAAACTGTTGCATTGTATTACGGCGACCAAGCAAAACAAAGTAAAGAGGATACGAGAAGAGATTGAAAAACAAAAAGGAAAGTGACAAAAGAGAAAGAGAAGAGATAAAGCAACAGTGTTTTTCTGAGTGTGTGTGGGAGTCTGTGTGTGTTTGTGTGGGAGTGTGTGTGGGTGGGTGCAACAGAGAGAACGAAGCTTTTTGTTGCATGATAGTGGAAATTGCGGCTTAGAATCTATGGCTTGATATAGAGAAAACAATGCGTCAAAGAAATGTAATACCCTGTAGCAAGTATAAATTGCTGTGCAACCTGTGGCACACTGATCTCAAAAGAAACACAAACTTTAGCCAAATTACAAAAATTAAAGCCAAATTACAAGTTAAAAGCTTAACTCAAGCAAAATACTTAAATATATGCAAAGAAATTACTTAAAGCTATAGACAAACTATTTCGTCCGATATGTCAGTTATTATTTTAAAAATCGAATAAAATATATAAATAAATAATATGAAATAAATATAAATCTAAGCAGGATCTGTACTTTATTTAAAAAAAAAAAAATAACTCTATAATTTAAAAAAATAATAATTACAGATGAAAATAAGAAGAAAAAAAATATATATAAAAATCATAATTAAATATAATATATAAAATAATATAATAATTATTATTAATAAATTAATAAAAAAAAATAAAAATAAGAAAACATATAAAAAAAAATGAATAAAGTAAATATTTCTTAATTACATTAATTAAAATAATAATAAAATCAAAATTTATAATTAAATATTTACCAGAAAAAAATTTTTTTTGTTTTTTATATTTATTTTAATAAGTTTATTTTTATTTTGAATAATTTAATTATATTTATAATACAATAATAATATATAATAATATAAAATTATTTTAGAATAAAAGTTATATTAAATATGATAAAATATTTATAATTTATTTTTTTATTATTATTTATCAAAACTATATATAACATTTTATTTTATTTTTATTTTAGAAACGACAAATTTTATTTATATATATTATTTAAGAAATTAAAAATGAAATAATAAATTCTACATTTTGCAAATTATTATTATTCTACATTTAAATAAAATTATTAATAAAATTCTATTGCTTAAAGATTTGAAAACTTTTCAGGGGTTATTTTTATATTTATTATTATATTTAAAATTTATAACAAGAAAAAATAAATAAGTAAAAAGTTAATTAATTAATTGTTTAAAAAGAAATTTTAAAGTTTTTTGTTTAATAAATTAAATTAGTAATAAATAAATTTCTAGTTAATAATTATAATTATAGAATTATTTTCTATTATAAAACTAAATAATTACACAACTCTTCCAAATGTTTGTTGATTTTCAACTTTGTTAAATATTGTTTTTATTAAATTAAAGCTATCTACTAGACAGATTTCATTAAATTAGATTGCTAATTAAATTACTCCATTTCGAGTAATTTGGGGACACTGTGCGAGAGACATAGTGCATCTTTTAGAATGCCTTTGTTCTTTGGGTGTTAATCAGCCAAGCAGAGACAAATGCAAGACAGAGAGAGACAGAAACACAGAAAGAGATGCACAAGGATAGATGTTTACTGTTGATATCTCTGCATGTGTATGTCTGTGAGTGTGCGCGCGTGTGTGTGTCTATAGTATATGTATGCACTTACAATGCGCTACATACGCTTAGGCAGATGCTAAGAATGTAGCAACTGGAGACAATAATTTGCATATACAAATTTATACAATATATATATATGTATATATGCATGTATATATGTATATGTGTATGTGTATAAGACAATATATATATATATGTATATATGCATGTATATATGTATATGTGTATGTGTATAAGATGCTGTTGCAGTTGCTGTTGCTGCCACTGGGCTACATTTGCATGCATCACTTGCTCTACTTATAACTGACTGAAACGCAATATGTATGCATATATATGTGTATATGTAAGACTGTATATGTGCATATGTATGTGCATGTGTGTGAGTGTGTGTATTAAGAAGATTATGGACGATAGGCTGTAGGTGTGGCAGGTGTGTCCTTGATCTTCAGCCAAAACTGAAAGTAGCTGTTTTCTTCTGAAAAACAGAAATGTTAAAGAAAAAAAAGAAAGAAAAATACAAGCAAAACAAAAAAACTTATAAATAAGGAAGAGATGCACAAAGATAAACAGGAAATAATTGGAAACAAAAATAAAAACAAACATTAATATAAAATGCACACAAAATATGTGTCAAATTCGAATAAACAAACCAAAGGGAAAATAAATAAAAAGAAAATTTCGCCAAAAGTTTGATAATTAAGTTAGGAAAATTAATGAAAAAACCAAAGCAAAAACTTATTGCAATAATAAAGCAAAGATTTATTATAGAAATAAAAACCTGTCTATACTTTTCTACGATTTTGCTTAATTAAATACAAAACATTAAAAGTTAAAGACTAAATTGATTGTGAATACATATATGTATAGATAGAATAGTGCATCAGGTGGCAACGCTAGCTTATGGAACGACTGCAGCTGTTGGTGAAAGAGGCAGAAATCAACTTCGATAGGATTTGGATCAACAGCTCTAAGGTAACATTCGGCGTACCTGAAAGTGTCTTCAATTATTCAATACTTTAATGCTAAAGCTCAAGCTGAGGAATTACACATCTGTTAATCAGGAGGAGAAAGTGCAATGAATAGTCTTAACTTTTCTATTAGAGAGAGTTTTTCGTATAAAAATAAGAAATAAGCAAACTCTTTATTTAAAAATTGATATATGTAGCGCCATCTATTGAAAAGTTACGGCACTAAGAGCATACATACAGGCTCTATCAAACGAATAAAATTTCTTAAAGTGACAGCAACAATGGAAATGAGGAATTTTTTTTACTCTCTCGGTTAAGGCTGCTTAAAATGTTGCTAAAATCAGTATAAAATATGCTTCTTAACTCGGCTTTCAATTTTGGCAATAGAAAATAGTCTGACACCCTGTCAAATCAGGTGTATGTGGAGGTTGATTAATGGGTTATCTGTTGTTTATTCGAAATTATAAATTCCGAAAAAAGATGTCTAATGTTATTCCACAAGCGATGTGAAACGTCTAAATAGTATACTTCATTAACAGTTTGACCCACTAGAGTCAAGCCTATACACCTTAAAGGAGCACATTACATTTCACTCTCTCTCTCTCTCTCTCTCTCTCTCTCTCTCTCTCTCTATCTGTCTAACTCTCTATGTCTCTTCAAATCGTTTTGTCACTAAATAGTTGAACAAATTAGCTGATAAATCAAAAATTTTAAAATTATTTTCGGTTAAAAATTTTATTTTATTTGAAAAAATTTTAAAAAAAAATAATTCAAAATGATAAAAAGAAAAAAATACTACAATTTTCAAGTACATTCTCTCTACATTAGTTTGGTATTCAATTTGGTCCTGGCAGCACAGGATACAGCTGCAGAAAAAAACATTAAAAAAAAAATGTCATAAATTGTGCCAAAGCATTTTTAGGGCAAACATAAAATTTGATTTGTTTCCAGCTTAATTAGCCCCTTTGCCTTTTTGTAAAAAAAGAGCAAAGCGGAGCTATTGGAAATGTGCAAAATCGAAAAGTATGTAACACATAGAAATAATCATCGGAGACCCCATAAAGTATATATATTCTGAATCAGGACGACAAGACGAGTTCATCTAGCCCTGTCCGTCTGTCTGTCTGTCCGTCTGTCCGTCTGTCCGTCTGTATGAACGCCTGTTTCTCAGAGACCATAAGAGCTAGAGCAACCAAACTTGAAATCTAGATTCGTTATGTTCGTAGGTTATACGAGTTTGTTTTAGATTTTTGAATTTCCTCCCCTGACCCCCGCAATTTCGAAAAGATCGATTATTAAGACACAATTTTCAACCGATCAAATTTCTTTTTCGCACACATATTAAGTAGACCATTCTTCATCTACGTTGTGAATTTCGTTAAGATTGAACAATAAACACGGAAGTTATACATACATTAAGTACTGCGCTATAGAGCGTGGGGGGCTAAATAGGTGCGCGCAAATGGCTAGAGTACGTGCAGAACTGTGTGTATGTATGAGTATGTGTGTGTATGGCCTGTATATGTAGAGCGAAAGGGGCATCTAACGTAGTCGGGTACACTCGACTACAGACTTCTCATTACTTGTTTTGTTATTTCCGTTATTTGTATACAAACCGCCAGACCATAAAAATACATTTTGATCTGAAGCAAAAAGAACAAAAGAAAAAAATAGAAAATAAAACTAAAATAATAATAATAAAACTTATATAATAAAAGCTATAATTTTTGGTTGCTGCTAGCTCTTACTAGTCTCTAAATAAGCTGGCGTGTGTGCAGACGTGACAGACAGATGGACAGACAGATGTGATAGTGCTAGATTGAGCATCGTAGTCCTGATTCAGAGAGCATATAGACTTTATAGGGTCATCGGTAAATGTAGCCATTAGCCACGCTGTAAAATAGCAACAGCAATCGGCAACAGGGGCTAACAAGCAGACGGCAATTGCGGCATACTTGGCTATGCAGCATGTCGGCACTTGATCTACACATGTACGTCTGCGTAATGATATTTATACCTGCTCCGTCCATCATACTGGCCTGTGGTGAACGGTATGCTCGATGAGATGCTTAGAAACTGCTTGCATATGATGTGCGCTTAAGTAGTTCAACAATCAAATGTTTCAATATCAATATTATTTATTTAAACAAATAAACAATACATCAATGAAATTGAAATAGAATAAAATATTTGGAATAAGAACTATAATTGGATAAGAATTAAGCAAATAATTTTTAAGATACTAATTACAATCGAAACTATGATATCGCTAGCTAGCAAATATATATAGTATATACAGAACCCTTATTTATTTGCTACTAATTTATATATATATTTATTTATTTTTTTTTTTCCTTTCTACTCCTCCTGGGAGCTTAGGGTTTCTACAAGAGCTTTCCACCGGACTCTATTCGGCGCTGTTTGTTTTTGTTGTTGCGAAAATGGCCGTCATCGGGTTGGGGGGGGTGGTTTATTTCTTCATTCCTTGTATTAGTTTCTGTAATCGGTTAATTTCAGTTGATCCAGTGATTAGCCGGGTGCGACCTATCCCGGAGATGGGGCTGCCATCTGACGACGTCCGGGAATGCCGTTTTTCTAACATGATATGTGTAATGGGTCCAGAAAAATTCCATTAAACATATTATGCCGAAAAATGTCGGGTCATGAAAAACTTCCATGAGTGGGGTTCGAACCCCACGACCCCACGCTTAGTGAGCAGTTACACTACCCACTAGGCTATGGAGCCTACTACATATAAATATATAGTAATTGCGTACAAATTAAAATTAAAAATATTTAAATTAGTTTCAGAAGCATTAAATGTGCTTCAATGCGCACTTTTAAGCTCACATTTAGGCGCTTAGTCCAAATTTTTGCTTTAGCTCAATTTATGTTCGCTTTGAGTTTGTCACAGGACATTTTAAAGCATCCTTAAAGAAACTTGTTGAATTTGTAGATTGATAAAATGATTTGAGGTAGAACGCAACAAGATTCTTCTGGCAATAAACGAAAATACTTTTAGCAATAACTATAAGAGTTGCAAGTAGCAGCAGCTGTTATAACTGCCACGCCTACTTCTCATTAGCTTCTTCAGCAAACTAACAGTTTTTCAATAGTTCAATTTTAAGTAAAAGTTTTTGTTATCAATAAGCTGCTGTCGTCAGCAAATCAAACAGAATTTTTATATATTGTAGTAAGAGGACATTTTTAGTTTATCAGCTGTTACTTGCAATTTGATATTAACTGTACTTTTAGTAGCACAAACAGCGCTAAGCAACAGCTCAAAGCTATATGCCATAGCTACTGATATCCTTTACTACGCAGCAAAGCATAAAGGATATAAAAATGTTACTAGCAGCAGCAACTTAAGTTTATGAGCATATAAAAAAAATATGAAATGAATAATTATTTATATAGCTTCAATTGAGTATGCTGCTTCCTTTCACTCTCTCACTCTTTCTCTCTCTTTCTCCCTTTTTGTCTCTTTGCGCCTTTTTGCACTTTCTAATTGATATAAAATGAAAAAAAAAGAACAACAACAATTTGTTATTATCCTTTGCCGCTGTCCAGTATTTACATTGGTTGGAAAATTTTAATTATTTTTGTATATCCTTTATCCTTTATACTTATCAACATTGTGCTTACATCTTGCAGCCGTCTGGTAACTGTTAACATTTAATGTCCAGCTGCCTTTTGACCTTCTCTCTGCTCTCTTTATAATTGGCAACAATTCAGAATGTTGTCATTTAGCTGCAGGCACACACAGCATTTGCCATTCTGATACATACTTTGAGCTTATTTTCCTTTTGTGTCTTCTTTTTCTCTCTCTCTCTCTCTCTATATATATATATATATATATATATATATAGTATATATAAGGAAGGATATATTATAATTAGCAGCATGTTAATTTTAATTAATTAATTGTCAAACAGCAACAGAAATGAATAAGGAAACAGAAACGGAAAGGGAAAGTAAAACAATAACAATAACAAAAAGTCGAGCTAAGCCCACACTCAATGCAACCGTTAAGTAATCCGGCTATATATGGAATTGGCTAAAATTGTGCTACCAAAATTGTACTGCAATCGCAGAGAATGTGAAGTGGATACAGGAATATGCAACAAAACCAAACCACAACAACAGCAACAACAACAACAATAGCAACAGGAATAGAAAATAGAAAAAGAGAATAACAAAAATAGAATGAAAGAACAAGAAGCAAAAGACTAGATAAGCAGACAAATGTTTGCGGCATTTGGCATAGGGTTAGAAATGGATTCTAAATGCCTGGCTGGCTGGTTAGTTGGTTAGTTGGTTGGTTGCTTGGGCTGAAAGTGGCTACAGCTGCTGCTGCATTAGAAGCGGGAAAAGTGGAGAAGAAGAAGTAGAGAGTGCAGAAAGCAGACTAAGAACCAGTCGAGCCAGGATGCAAAAAAGAGAAAAAAAAAGAAAATAAAAATTGCTGCACGTTGGCCAGGTGAATTCATATAAAAACCAACAGCTGCAGCAGCAACAGCAGCAGCTGTAGTAGGATTTGGTCAACTCTGCGCCGCAGCGTATGCAACGTTATTTTTCCATTTCTCATTTCGTATTTTTTTGCATTGCTTCTGCTTTCTTTTGATGCGCACAACTAGTTGAGATTCAACAACAACATCATAATGATGCTGGTAATTATGATAATGATGATGATGATGATGATGATGATGATGATGATAATGATGATGATGAAGATAATACTGCTGTTGTTGTTGTTGAGTAAAAAACATCATCAGCAATATTATTATTATCACCATAGCATTTCACTGCAAGCAGAGTTGCTAAGCTGCTTTGCCATCTGCCAGTTTACTAGCTGCACAGTGTCACAAAAACTATTTGGCACACAATAAAAATAGATTTCGATATTTTTTATATATATATTTATGTGTGAATCTATTCAAAGTAAATAAAATTTAAATGAAATTTATTTATCTATTGAATCCATTAATGTACACTTGAAACTGCGTTCACTTTTGATAGAGAAATCCATAAAATATACTTGAAAATCAATTGACAGCTTTCTGTCTCTTTCTTGCATTGAATTCTTCTGGCAATTTCATTGTTTTCACCTGTTGATTAACACAATTAATAGCTTAAAAGTCAGCCGTATTTACTTTACCTAAGAGAGAGGACATAGATTGAGAAAGAGCGAAAAAGAGAGTACAAACCATGCTTGACTCTAATATGTATTAAAACCTAAAAGAAACTAAACTTTGCCTTCTTTTTTCTAAAGAGTCTCATAAGTTCTCTTCATATTTCTCTTCACTTCTTTAACTTTTGCAACATTTCGTATGGTGTCTGCAAATACTTTTCATTTAACGTTTCGCTTTTAATTATTTTAAAATTTAAAATTTATTTAATTACCATTCAAACAGTTCTCTTCTTCCATTTGATTCTTCTTTCGCAAATTTCATATTCAGTTTTGTATATTTTTCACCAGAGAAAAACAAATTTTGTCTGGAGGAAATGAAAATAGAAAGTCTTTGCTTTCTATACATAATTTTCCCTCTCTCTCTCTCTCTCTCTTCCTCTCTCTGCCTCTCTCTTATTCATCTTCTTCTTTCTTTTTCCTTTTGTGTTATTAACACTTTGTTTCATATTGTTTTAATATCATTCAGTTCTATCTCGATGGATACTTGTAGCTTCTTTTACTTTAAGATTTCGTCGCTCTCTATCTCTATCTCTCTCTTTATTTTTCTCCCTTCTTCATACACTTTGTATATGCACAATAAGCTTTACATACTTTCTATATAAACGTTATATCTCTGATATATCTCATTAGTTTTTAACCCTATATCTTCCAGCTTCTCTTCAGCTTTACCCTACACCTTCTCTCATTCTCTTCCTATGTTGCCTTCTATCTCTTTCTGTTTCTTGGTCTCATTCTTTTTTTATTAATTTTCACCTATCGCTTTCAATATTTCATCCTTATTCTTCTCAATTTAAGAAAAAGTCGCTTTATATGAAATGCTCAATCTGAATGCTTAAGAGTTGGCGAAAGAGAGAAAGGAAGAGAGTGTAAGCACACATGCTCTCTCCACTTTACATTCATGTGTAGTTTTCATGTGGCTTGTGGCAGTGTGCAGCTTATTGAGGACATGGGTTAAGCACGTCAGTGAGACTGAGGGTCCTGTCTGGTGTTGTTGCCACTTAACGAATGCCTTGTGCGTTCTGTGTTGTGTGTTGTGTGTTGTGCGGCCGCCGCATATGCAACTCATATGGAAAATTTATGTAAAATGGACAGACAAAAGGTTGCAAAAGGGCAGAGGTTGCAACTGTAACTACAGTTATTGCTGCTGCTGTTGCTGTTCATGTTAACCTTTTTTTTTGCTCTTGTTATTTGCTTTTCTCTCTGTTTGCTGTTGTTGTTGTTGTTGTTGTTGTTGTTGTTGTTGTTGTTGTTGTTGTTGTTGTTGTTGTTGTTGTTGTTGTTGCTGTTGTTGTTGTTGTTGTTGCTGTTGGTGTTTGTGTTGTGGCTGTTTTTGTTGTTGTTTTGCACATTGCCGCTTGGCTTGGCCTGCCAATTACAACAATTACACAAGCCTAGAGATGTGAGCCCAGGCCAGGCACGAGCTAAAACGTTCGTGAGTCACGAGCTTAAATTTGACACAAAATTCGCCAATTATAAATTTATTTAATATGCAGGTTGATGGATTAAAGTTTAATGGGAATTTAGTTATGCAATTTAATAAGCCCAAACACACACACACACACACACATACAGAGACATTCATTTAATAAGCTTTGTAATCGCTTTTGAGCGTTGCCAATCGCCTATCGGCCAATAAACAAAAACATATCCTTGTCATTATCCTATGCACATCAGCAGCTTTTGTTGCCTATAACCACCATTGGTTTGTTGATTTAATGGAACCACCCACACACACACACACACACACACACACACACACACACACACACACACACACACACATACACATACATATGCACATCGTGACAAGTGACAGTACACAGTTGACACAGAGAAGGTTTAATCCTCATAGTGAATGCCTCATGGCATAGGTCACACCATAAGCCAAATACCATCAGCCAACAGCAACAGCAGCAACAGCATTAAAAACCCTCAGGCTTAATGTTATCCAAAATGCAACACATATATACTATATATATGTATGTGTATGTGCCACATTTATGCACATGTGCAACATTCAATAAAATGCATTTACATTAAGCTTACAATTTCAACAGCATTTCATTTTGCAATTTAAAAAAAAAAAAAAATTATAAAAAAGGATTTACAAATTTTGACAGTTCCATTTACTCAAGCAAACACATTTTAGCAGAAATCTGGCCAAGTATGTTAACACGCAAGCCAAGTACAAATCCAGCTAAAAGGGTAAACAATAGCAATCAATTTCAACAGCTTTTCTAATTGAAGTGCAACATTTCTGTTTTTTGGGTTTTTGGTACGATTTTCATTTCATTTTTGTGCTAAAAATTTTTACTTCAAATGCAATTTTATTCCATTCAAATAAAATATATGTTTAAATTCATACATATATATATGTATTGTTGCATTTCCCATACACACATACATACGGTTAGACAAAAATTTGTAGAGTAGAACTCATTAATGCAAAGATTGCGCTGAAATGTATGCTATGAAAAATGCAATGCGCTCGCCTGCTGCTGCTGTTAGCACACATGTCTATGTGTACATACATATGCAAGCATAGTTGTATATAGATATATATTTATGTATATATGCTAAGATTTAAAAGTGAAAACCTGCACAAATCATGACTCAAAAATGTTGCCCACTTGCTGCAATGCATTCCGTTTACGCGCTGTAAATTATGATAAATTTGATATAGGATTGGATAATATTTGTAGCTTTTAGCACTTAAAACTTAAAGTCTATAAATTGCATTTAAGTTAAAATTTAATTTTTAAAGCTCTCAAGGATTATCCTCCTATATGGAATTTATCATAATTTACAGCGCATAAACGGAATGCATTGCAGCAAGTTGGCAACATTTTTGAGTCATGATTTGTGCAGGTTTTCACTTTTAAATCTTAGCATATATACATAAATATATATCTATATACAACTATGCTTGCATATGTATGTACACATAGACATGTGTGCTAACAGCAGCAGCAGGCGAGCGCATTGCATTTTTCATAGCATACATTTCAGCGCAATCTTTGCATTAATGAGTTCTACTCTACAAATTTTTGTCTAACCGTATGTATGTGTGTATGGGAAATGCAACAATACATATATATATGTATGAATTTAAACATATATTTTATTTGAATGGAATAAAATTGCATTTGAAGTAAAAATTTTTAGCACAAAAATGAAATGAAAATCGTACCAAAAACCCAAAAAACAGAAATGTTGCACTTCAATTAGAAAAGCTGTTGAAATTGATTGCTATTGTTTACCCTTTTAGCTGGATTTGTACTTGGCTTGCGTGTTAACATACTTGGCCAGATTTCTGCTAAAATGTGTTTGCTTGAGTAAATGGAACTGTCAAAATTTGTAAATCCTTTTTTATAATTTTTTTTTTTTTTTAAATTGCAAAATGAAATGCTGTTGAAATTGTAAGCTTAATGTAAATGCATTTTATTGAATGTTGCACATGTGCATAAATGTGGCACATACACATACATATATATAGTATATATGTGTTGCATTTTGGATAACATTAAGCCTGAGGGTTTTTAATGCTGTTGCTGCTGTTGCTGCTGGCTGATGGTATTTGGCTTATGGTGTGACCTATGCCATGAGGCATTCACTATGAGGATTAAACCTTCTCTGTGTCAACTGTGTACTGTCACTTGTCACGATGTGCATATGTATGTGTATGTGTGTGTGTGTGTGTGTGTGTGTGTGTGTGTGTGTGTGTGTGTGTGTGTGTGGGTGGTTCCATTAAATCAACAAACCAATGGTGGTTATAGGCAACAAAAGCTGCTGATGTGCATAGGATAATGACAAGGATATGTTTTTGTTTATTGGCCGATAGGCGATTGGCAACGCTCAAAAGCGATTACAAAGCTTATTAAATGAATGTCTCTGTATGTGTGTGTGTGTGTGTGTGTTTGGGCTTATTAAATTGCATAACTAAATTCCCATTAAACTTTAATCCATCAACCTGCATATTAAATAAATTTATAATTGGCGAATTTTGTGTCAAATTTAAGCTCGTGACTCACGAACGTTTTAGCTCGTGCCTGGCCTGGGCTCACATCTCTAGGCTTGTGTAATTGTTGTAATTGGCAGGCCAAGCCAAGCGGCAATGTGCAAAACAACAACAAAAACAGCCACAACACAAACACCAACAGCAACAACAACAACAACAACAGCAACAACAACAACAACAACAACAACAACAACAACAACAACAACAACAACAACCAGACAACAACAGCAAACAGAGAGAAAAGCAAATAACAAGAGCAAAAAAAAAGGTTAACATGAACAGCAACAGCAGCAGCAATAACTGTAGTTACAGTTGCAACCTCTGCCCTTTTGCAACCTTTTGTCTGTCCATTTTACATAAATTTTCCATATGAGTTGCATATGCGGCGGCCGCACAACACACAACACACAACACAGAACGCACAAGGCATTCGTTAAGTGGCAACAACACCAGACAGGACCCTCAGTCTCACTGACGTGCTTAACCCATGTCCTCAATAAGCTGCACACTGCCACAAGCCACATGAAAACTACACATGAATGTAAAGTGGAGAGAGCATGTGTGCTTACACTCTCTTCCTTTCTCTCTTTCGCCAACTCTTAAGCATTCAGATTGAGCATTTCATATAAAGCGACTTTTTCTTAAATTGAGAAGAATAAGGATGAAATATTGAAAGCGATAGGTGAAAATTAATAAAAAAAGAATGAGACCAAGAAACAGAAAGAGATAGAAGGCAACATAGGAAGAGAATGAGAGAAGGTGTAGGGTAAAGCTGAAGAGAAGCTGGAAGATATAGGGTTAAAAACTAATGAGATATATCAGAGATATAACGTTTATATAGAAAGTATGTAAAGCTTATTGTGCATATACAAAGTGTATGAAGAAGGGAGAAAAATAAAGAGAGAGATAGAGATAGAGAGCGACGAAATCTTAAAGTAAAAGAAGCTACAAGTATCCATCGAGATAGAACTGAATGATATTAAAACAATATGAAACAAAGTGTTAATAACACAAAAGGAAAAATAAAGAAGAAGATGAATAAGAGAGAGGCAGAGAGAGGAAGAGAGAGGAAGAGAGAGAGAGGGAAAATTATGTATAGAAAGCAAAGACTTTCTATTTTCATTTCCTCCAGACAAAATTTCTTTTTCTCTGGTGAAAAATATAAAAAAACTGAATATGAAATTTGCGAAAGAAGAATCAAATGGAAGAAGAGAACTGTTTGAATGGTAATTAAATAAATTTTAAATTTTAAAATAATTAAAAGCGAACCGTTAAAGGAAAAGTATTTGCAGACAGAAGTGAAGAGAAATATGAAGAGAACTTATGAGACTCTTTAGAAAAAAGAAGGCAAAGTTTAGTTTCTTTTAGGTTTTAATACATATTAGAGTCAAGCATGGTTTGTACTCTCTTTTTCGCTCTTTCTCAATCTATGTCCTCTCTCTTAGGTAAAGTAAATACGGCTGACTTTTAAGCTTTTAATTGTGTTAATCAACAGGTGAAAACAATGAAATTGCCAGAAGAATTCAATGCAAGAAAGAGACAGAAAGCTGTCAATTGATTTTCAAGTATATTTTATGGATTTCTCTATCAAAAGTGAACGCAGTTTCAAGTGTACATTAATGGATGCAATAGATAAATAAATTTCATTTAAATTTTATTTACTTTGAATAGATTCACACATAAATATATATATAAAAAATATCGAAATCTATTTTTATTGTGTGCCAAATAGTTTTTGTGACACTGTGCAGCTAGTAAACTGGCAGATGGCAAAGCAGCTTAGCAACTCTGCTTGCAGTGCAATGCTATGGTGATAATAATAATATTGCTGATGATGTTTTTTACTCAACAACAACAACAGCAGTATTATCTTCATCATCATCATTATCATCATCATCATCATCATCATCGTTATCATCATTATCATAATTACCAGCATCATTATGATGTTGTTGTTGAATCTCAACTAGTTGTGCGCATCAAAAGAAAGCAGAAGCAATGCAAAAAAATACGAAATGAGAAATGGAAAAATAACGTTGCATACGCTGCGGCGCAGAGTTGACCAAATCCTACTACAGCTGCTGCTGTTGCTGCTGCAGCTGTTGGTTTTTATATGAATTCACCTGGCCAACGTGCAGCAATTTTTATTTTCTTTTTTTTCCTCTTTTTTGCATCCTGGCTCGACTGGTTCTTAGTCTGCTTTCTGCACTCTCTACTTCTTCTTCTCCACTTTTCCCGCTTCTAATGCAGCAGCAGCTGTAGCCACTTTCAGCCCAAACAACCAACCAACCAACCAACTAACCAGCCAGCCAGGCATTTAGAATCCATTTCTAACCCTATGCCAAATGCCGCAAACATTTGTCTGCTTATCTAGTCTTTTGCTTCTTGTTCTTTCATTCTATTTTTGTTATTCTCTTTTTCTATTTTCTATTCCTGTTGCTATTGTTGTTGTTGTTGCTGTTGCTGTGGTTTGGTTTTGTTGCATATTCCTGTATCCACTTCACATTCTCTGCGATTGCAGTACAATTTTGGTAGCACAATTTTAGCCAATTCCATATATAGCCGGATTACTTAACGGTTGCATTGAGTGTGGGCTTAGCTCGTTTGTTATTGTTATTGTTTTACTTTCCCTTTCCGTTTCTGTTTCCTTATTCATTTCTGTTGCTGTTTGACAATTAATTAATTAAAATTAACATGCTGCTAATTATAATATATCCTTCCTTATATATATATATATATATATATATATATATATAGAGAGAGAGAGAGAGAAAAAGAAGACACAAAAGGAAAATAAGCTCAAAGTATGTATCAGAATGGCAAATGCTGTGTGTGCCTGCAGCTAAATGACAACATTCTGAATTGTTGCCAATTATAAAGAGAGCAGAGAGAAGGTCAAAAGGCAGCTGGACATTAAATGTTAACAGTTACCAGACGGCTGCAAGATGTAAGCACAATGTTGATAAGTATAAAGGATAAAGGATATACAAAAATAATTAAAATTTTCCAACCAATGTAAATACTGGACAGCGGCAAAGGATAATAACAAATTGTTGTTGTTCTTTTTTTTTCATTTTATATCAATTAGAAAGTGCAAAAAGGCGCAAAGAGACAAAAAGGGAGAAAGAGAGAGAAAGAGTGAGAGAGTGAAAGGAAGCAGCATACTCAATTGAAGCTATATAAATAATTATTCATTTCATATTTTTTTTTATATGCTCATAAACTTAAGTTGCTGCTGCTAGTAACATTTTTATATCCTTTATGCTTTGCTGCGTAGTAAAGGATATCAGTAGCTATGGCATATAGCTTTGAGCTGTTGCTTAGCGCTGTTTGTGCTACTAAAAGTACAGTTAATATCAAATTGCAAGTAACAGCTGATAAACTAAAAATGTCCTCTTACTACAATATATAAAAATTCTGTTTGATTTGCTGACGACAGCAGCTTATTGATAACAAAAACTTTTACTTAAAATTGAACTATTGAAAAACTGTTAGTTTGCTGAAGAAGCTAATGAGAAGTAGGCGTGGCAGTTATAACAGCTGCTGCTACTTGCAACTCTTATAGTTATTGCTAAAAGTATTTTCGTTTATTGCCAGAAGAATCTTGTTGCGTTCTACCTCAAATCATTTTATCAATCTACAAATTCAACAAGTTTCTTTAAGGATGCTTTAAAATGTCCTGTGACAAACTCAAAGCGAACATAAATTGAGCTAAAGCAAAAATTTGGACTAAGCGCCTAAATGTGAGCTTAAAAGTGCGCATTGAAGCACATTTAATGCTTCTGAAACTAATTTAAATATTTTTAATTTTAATTTGTACGCAATTACTATATATTTATATGTAGTAGGCTCCATAGCCTAGTGGGTAGTGTAACTGCTCACTAAGCGTGGGGTCGTGGGTTCGAACCCCACTCATGGAAGTTTTTCATGACCCGACATTTTTCGGCATAATATGTTTAATGGAATTTTTCTGGACCCATTACACATATCATGTTGAGAAAAACGGCATTCCCGGACGTCGTCAGATGAAAAAAAAAAAAGGGATAGGTTGCCCCTGGTTATTGCTTGATCAACTAAATTAACCGATACAGAAACTAATACAAGGAATGAAGAAATAAACCACCCCCCCCAACCCGATGACGGCCATTTTCGCAACAAAAAACAAACAGCGCCGAATAGAGTCCGGTGGAAAGCTCTTGTAGAAACCCTAAGCTCCCAGGAAAAATAGAAAGGAAAAAAAAAAAAAATATATATATATATATATATCTATATATACTATATATATTTGCATGCATATCAATCGATTTATTATAAAAAATAATTTGCTTAATTTTATAATTATTTTTCTTATTTATATTTATCTATTTAATTATTGTGTATTGTTTATTGTTTATTATTTATTTTGTTTATTGTTGCTACCCGCACATCATTTGCATCAGTTCAAGTTCAACGAGCAAGGCCACAGGGCGTATGATGAATATAGCAGGAAAATTTATTACGCATACGTACTGTGTGACAATGCCACATGCTGCTGCTGCTGCTGCTGTTGCCGTTGCTGTTGCTGCTGTTGCCGTTGCTGTTGCTATTTTACTGCTGGTTGGCTACATTTAGTGCTCTTGTCTAATGCTCTCTAACAAATTACATGCTTAAATACACACACACGCGCGCACACACACACACACACGCAGCTAATTTAATTAGTAAACAAACAGCAACAAAAATTATAGCTTTTATTATATAAGTTTTATTATTATTATTTTAGTTTTATTTTCTATTTTTTTCTTTCGTTCTTTTTGCTTGATTCAAATGTATTTTTATGGTCTGGCGGTTTGTATACAAAAACAACAAGTAAGAAGTCTGCTAGTGGTGGCTTACCCGACTACGAGAGCCCCTTTGCCTACATATGCAGCCATACACACACATACTCATACATACACACAGTTCTGCACGTACTTAGCCATTAAAAAAAAAAAAAAAAAAAAAAAAAAAAAATGAAAAAAAAAAAAAAAAGTGTTTATTGTTTAGATCTTAATCTTAACGAAATTCACAACGTAGATGAAGAATGGTCTACTTAATATGTGTCCGAAAAAGAAATTTGATCTGTTGAAAATTGTGTCTTATAATCGATCTTTTGGGCAGGAAATTCAAAAAATCTAAAACAAACTCATATAACCTCAAAGACGTGACGAATCTAGATTTCAAGTTTGGTTGCTCTAGCTCTTATCGTCTCTGAGAAACAGGCGTTCATACAGACGGACAGACGGACGGAGCTAGATGAACTCGTCTTGTCGTCCTGATTCAGAATATATATACTTTATGGGGTCTCCGATGATTATTTCTATGTGTTACATACTTTTCGATTTTGCACATTTCCAATAGCTCCGCTTTGCTTCTTTTTTTACAAAAAGGCAAAGGGGCTAATTAAGCTGGAAACAAATCAAATTTTATGTTTGCCCTAAAAATGCTTTGGCACAATTTATGACATTTTTTTTTTAATGTTTTTTTCTGCAGCTGTATCCTGTGCTGCCAGGACCAAATTGAATACCAAACTAATGTAGAGAGAATGTACTTGAAAATTGTAGTATTTTTTTCTTTTTATCATTTTGAATTATTTTTTTTTAAAATTTTTTCAAATAAAATAAAATTTATAACCGAAAATAATTTTAAAATTTTTGATTTATCAGCTAATTTGTTCAACTATTTAGTGACAAAACGATTTGAAGAGACATAGAGAGTTAGACAGATAGAGAGAGAGAGAGAGAGAGAGAGAGAGAGAGAGAGAGAGAGTGAAATGTAATGTGCTCCTTTAAGGTGTATAGGCTTGACTCTAGTGGGTCAAACTGTTAATGAAGTATACTATTTAGACGTTTCACATCGCTTGTGGAATAACATTAGACATCTTTTTTCGGAATTTATAATTTCGAATAAACAACAGATAACCCATTAATCAACCTCCACATACACCTGATTTGACAGGGTGTCAGACTATTTTCTATTGCCAAAATTGAAAGCCGAGTTAAGAAGCATATTTTATACTGATTTTAGCAACATTTTAAGCAGCCTTAACCGAGAGAGTAAAAAAAATTCCTCATTTCCATTGTTGCTGTCACTTTAAGAAATTTTATTCGTTTGATAGAGCCTGTATGTATGCTCTTAGTGCCGTAACTTTTCAATAGATGGCGCTACATATATCAATTTTTAAATAAAGAGTTTGCTTATTTCTTATTTTTATACGAAAAACTCTCTCTAATAGAAAAGTTAAGACTATTCATTGCACTTTCTCCTCCTGATTAACAGATGTGTAATTCCTCAGCTTGAGCTTTAGCATTAAAGTATTGAATAATTGAAGACACTTTCAGGTACGCCGAATGTTACCTTAGAGCTGTTGATCCAAATCCTATCGAAGTTGATTTCTGCCTCTTTCACCAACAGCTGCAGTCGTTCCATAAGCTAGCGTTGCCACCTGATGCACTATTCTATCTATACATATATGTATTCACAATCAATTTAGTCTTTAACTTTTAATGTTTTGTATTTAATTAAGCAAAATCGTAGAAAAGTATAGACAGGTTTTTATTTCTATAATAAATCTTTGCTTTATTATTGCAATAAGTTTTTGCTTTGGTTTTTTCATTAATTTTCCTAACTTAATTATCAAACTTTTGGCGAAATTTTCTTTTTATTTATTTTCCCTTTGGTTTGTTTATTCGAATTTGACACATATTTTGTGTGCATTTTATATTAATGTTTGTTTTTATTTTTGTTTCCAATTATTTCCTGTTTATCTTTGTGCATCTCTTCCTTATTTATAAGTTTTTTTGTTTTGCTTGTATTTTTCTTTCTTTTTTTTCTTTAACATTTCTGTTTTTCAGAAGAAAACAGCTACTTTCAGTTTTGGCTGAAGATCAAGGACACACCTGCCACACCTACAGCCTATCGTCCATAATCTTCTTAATACACACACTCACACACATGCACATACATATGCACATATACAGTCTTACATATACACATATATATGCATACATATTGCGTTTCAGTCAGTTATAAGTAGAGCAAGTGATGCATGCAAATGTAGCCCAGTGGCAGCAACAGCAACTGCAACAGCATCTTATACACATACACATATACATATATACATGCATATATACATATATATATATATTGTCTTATACACATACACATATACATATATACATGCATATATACATATATATATATTGTATAAATTTGTATATGCAAATTATTGTCTCCAGTTGCTACATTCTTAGCATCTGCCTAAGCGTATGTAGCGCATTGTAAGTGCATACATATACTATAGACACACACACGCGCGCACACTCACAGACATACACATGCAGAGATATCAACAGTAAACATCTATCCTTGTGCATCTCTTTCTGTGTTTCTGTCTCTCTCTGTCTTGCATTTGTCTCTGCTTGGCTGATTAACACCCAAAGAACAAAGGCATTCTAAAAGATGCACTATGTCTCTCGCACAGTGTCCCCAAATTACTCGAAATGGAGTAATTTAATTAGCAATCTAATTTAATGAAATCTGTCTAGTAGATAGCTTTAATTTAATAAAAACAATATTTAACAAAGTTGAAAATCAACAAACATTTGGAAGAGTTGTGTAAATATTTAGTTTTATAATAGAAAATAATTCTATAATTATAATTATTAACTAGAAATTTATTTATTACTAATATAATTTATTAAACAAAAAACTTTAAAATTTCTTTTTAAACAATTAATTAATTAACTTTTTACTTATTTATTTTTTCGTGTAATAAATTTTAAATATAATAATAAAAATAAAAATAACTCCTGAAAAGTTTTCAAATCTTTAAGCAATAGAATTTTATTAATAATTTTATTTAAATGTAGAATAATAATAATTTGCAAAATTTAAAATTTATTATTTCATTTTTAATTTCTTAAATAATATATATAAATAAAATTTGTCGTTTCTAAAATAAAAATAAAATAAAATGTTATATATAGTTTTGATAAATAATAATAAAAAAATAAATTATAAATATTTTATCATATTTAATATAACTTTTATTCTAAAATAATTTTATATTATTATATATTATTATTGTATTATATATATAATTAAATTATTCAAAATAAAAATAAACTTAATAAAATAAATATAAAAAACAAAAACAATTTTTTTTCTGGTAAATATTTAATTATAAATTTTGATTTTATTATTATTTTAATTAATGTAATTAAGAAATATTTACTTTATTCATTTTTTTTATATGTTTTCTTATTTTTATTTTTTTTTATTAATTTATTAATAATAATTATTATATTATTTTATATATTATATTTAATTACGATTTTTATATATATTTTTTTTCTTCTTATTTTCATCTGTAAATAGTATTTTTTTAAATTATAAAGTTATTTTTTTTTTTTTTAAATAAAGTACAGATCCTGCTTAGATTTATATTTATTTCATATTATTTATTTATATATTTTATTCGATTTTTAAAATAATAACTGACACATCGGACGAAATAGTTTTTTTTAAGTAATTTCTTTGCATATATTTAAATATTTTGCTTGAGTTAAGCTTTTAACTTGTAATTTGGCTTTAAGTTTTGTAATTTGGCTAAAGTTTGTGTTTCTTTTGAGATCAGTGTGCCACAGGTTGCACAGCAATTTATATTTGCTACAGGGTATTACATTTCTTTGACGCATTGTTTTCTCTATATCAAGCCATAGATTCTAAGCCGCAATTTCCACTATCATGCAACAAAAAGCTTCGTTCTCTCTGTTGCACCCACCCACACACACTCCCACACAAACACACACACACTCCCACACACACTCAGAAAAACACTGTTGCTTTATCTCTTCTCTTTCTCTTTTGTCACTTTCCTTTTTGTTTTTCAATCTCTTCTCGTATCCTCTTTACTTTGTTTTGCTTGGTCGCCGTAATACAATGCAACAGTTTCGGCCTGTCCGAGTTCTGGCACAAACAATGCCTCATCATAATACTAACAATAATTCTTGCCCCTTGCTGTTGCATACCCCTAGACATTACTGACCCCTGGCAGCTACCACAATATCATTTTACGTGCCCAGCATTATTTTTTTGCTTTCCGTTTTCCTGCTTATATATAACTATTTTTTTTTTATTTTTGCCTTTTGTTTTTGTTTTTCGTTTCCTTTTTCCTTTTTTTATTGCGTCGGCGTTGCCTCTTGATGTATTTGCAGTGTTTTATATAGTCGGCATTGTGTTTTATTAAGAAGTGCAGGCACAGCAGAATGTTGTTGTCGTTTGCCCCTAAATGCCGCATGAGGCATGCCACAACTATGGTATTCAAGCGCATTATGAATACCATGGTCAATGAATCTTTATTGTTATAAAACTTCTGGACAAGAGACGCTCTTCGTCCATTTTGCTGATTAGCCAAGAAGGCAATAAGCCAACTTTTGTTTTTTATCCTTAACTTCAACTTCAACTTCAACTTTAACTTCAACATGATATTTGCCTTTGATAGCTAAGTGGCATGAAGAAGAAGATATTTTTAGTTTGCATCTATTTCTATATATAGAAATAAGTAATAACATATTTCACAATGAAACAGTTACATGCCACAATATGTACTGTTTGCTAGCTTAAATTTTACACTCATAACGAAAGCTGCAAGTCAAACCAAAACAAAATACTTGCAACTTGTTCTCGATGAAAGGCTTAGACTTAAGCAGCATATAAGCAGCTGCTTGTTAAACTGGGCTAAAAGTCAAGCCCAAGCCACATGCCACATGCCACATGTTTTGGCTGTGCCAACAACTGAACGGTCGCTAATTAGGTGGTTTCATACCAACACGCTACAAATAATTTGCATGCAAATTGGCAACAATGTCACAAGGCAACATTGAGTGAAATTTGGCAACACGGTAAAGAATTTAATAATGAGTTGAAGTGACTTGAACTTTAGAATAAAATTTAGAAATCTAAAAAATTAATTATATGAAATTAATATAAAAAATTAAATTAATTTAAATAATTTTAAATTTTATTAGAATTTATATAATTAAAAAAAAATTCATTTTCCATTTTATTGCTGCAATATTTTGTGTAAGTATTGCTTTGGTGAATACTTGCACATTTTGTGTCCAGCTCTAAGCCATAAACCGAGATTCTTTGGCCTTCATAGCTATTAATAGTTATCTTTTTAATTGGAAATACGTTTGGATTTTATTATTATTATAACTGGGTTTTGCTGCAGTTAATGATCTGCTACCTTAACATTTCTCGGACAACAAATAGCAATTTTGATAAAACTTTTTAAGGTGCATTAAAAAAATAAGTTCAAAGCAATTTTAATTAATTAATTTTATTTTTAGCCCCTTTGCCTTTTTGTAAAAAAGAAGCGAAGGACGGAGCTATTGGAAATGTGCAAAATCCAAAAGTATGTAACACATAGAAATAATCATCGGAGACCCCATAAAGTATATATATTCTGAATCAGGACGACAAGACGAGTTCATCTAGCCCTGTCCGTCTGTCTGTCTGTCCGTCTGTCCGTCTGACCGTCTGTCCGTCTGTCCGTCTGTATGAACGCCTGTTTCTCAGAGACTATAAGAGCTAGAGCAACCAAACTTCAAATCTAGATTCGTTATGTTCGTAGGTTATACGAGTTTGTTTTTGATGTTTCAATTTCCTCCCCTGACCACCGCAAATCGAAAAAATCGATTATTAAGCACAATTTTCAACCGATCAAATTTATTTTTGGCACACATCATAATTAGACCGGTCTTGATCGATGTTGTGAATCTGGGTAAGATTTATCAAAAATCTCGGAAGTTATAGATCATCAAAAGTGGCGTTATGGGCCCCGGGGGGGTATAGTAGCGCGCGCAAAATAAGAGCTAGAGCAACGAAATTTGGCATGTAGATTTGTTATGTTCGTACGCTATACGAGTTTGTTTTTGATTTTTAAATTTCCTCCCCTGACCCCCGCAAATCGAAAAAAACGATTATTAAGCACAATTTTCAACCGATCAAAAATTTCTTTTTCAGCACACATTGAGTAGACCGATTCTTCATCTACGTTGTAAATTTTGTTAAGATTGAACGACATTTAACACGGAAGTTATACAACATTAAGTACCGCGCTATAAAGCATGGGGGCCTAAAGGGTTCACGCGGTGGCTAAGTACGTGCAGAACTGTGTGTATTAGTATGTGTGTGTATATGTAGGCAAAGGGGCTCTCGTAGTCAGCACTCGACTACAAGCTTCTTACTTGTTACCAATAGATTTTCCTTCAATTTCTTTTGTATTTTTGGTAAACAAAACGGAAATTTTTTTTTGCATTTAAATTATAAAAAGTATAAATAATAGACACAACTGTTATTGTATTTAGTGCTGCAAATGGTTATCTGGCTTTAAACTGTTAGATGAAAGATCTTACCATGAAATCGGAACTATAATTAGAGGCATGTCCTACTCTGGACAAACCTTTACTCCGTCTATTGCTATTTGCTGGAAAACCATTTGAAAGTTGCAAGTAGCTTGCCATTAGCTGCAAAAATTCACTCATACATTCATTCATTCATACATTCATTTACCCATTTACTCATTTATTCATTCATGTCTTACTTTTCAAGCTGCCCTCGTTATGCACTGTAAAAGTCCTTTGAATTGCGCAGAAGTTTTTCATATGTTTTTCTGTGTTGCCACACTAAGGGCACACTTAGCGCCTTAAAGCTAGAATTTAGCTAGTGTTTTAAGTATATACTAACTTAATTTTAGTTTGAGTTAACTTTAAACATACTAACTACACTTTTCTTAGGCGATTTGGAACAAGTTTTAAAAAATTTTATAGTTGAAACAAAATATATGATATTCCAAGCAGACAACTGGATTAAACGGAAAAGTAATAATACGGTCGCACTTATTTTTCATTACCTCATTTTGTATAATAAGTATATATATGTGACCTTTAGTTGACGAAGTAAAAAGGCTAAAAAAGTAGCTTGATAGAGGAATTACTCAGACTTAGAAGCAGAACCTAAATGCATTTAGTTCGTATAGCTAGCTTAGGCATTAAAAAAGCTAAATTGTCAACACTGTTGTAGAGTGAAAACATTATAGAAAGTTTGTAGCAGATTTTTAAAAAAGATTTGCCAACTAAAAACAAATAAAAGAAGAAAGCATAAAGAAGCAACTAATAAAATAAAATAAAAAGTGCTAAACACAGAAACAAATTTAATAATAGTTTTTTCAACTACTTTGGGAATCGTTTGAAGCTACTTCAAAATGCATCGATTGCAGCAAATCCTTGATCCACCCCAGATGTATATATATATATATATATATATATATATAACAATTGTGCAAGCTCAGTCAGTACCTGGCCATAAACGTTTATGGCCAATATGGGCTCTTAGTATCTTATGCTCCATTTGCTCAATTGTTGCGTTCGATGGGAAACTTTTATTTAAACTTTTTCGCTTTTTTTTATTTGTTTTTATTTTTTTTTTTTGATTAATTATTAACTTTTATGTTGAGCTTTGCAGCTTGTTGGCTTCAATTGAGATTTGAATTGGGTTCTCACTTTGCTCTTTTTGTTTTGGTTTTTTTTTTCCGTTTTGGTCATTGCCGTTTTTCAGTTCAGTATCCTTGTGCCACCTACTTTTGACTCAGTTCGTTAGCTGCTGCTGTTTCTGTTGATGTTTTCCTTTTTTTCTGCCCTTTTTTTCGCTGCCTTTTTCGATTCCGCTAACCACTAAAACCCCTTTGGGTCAGACCCTATACGTGCAGTCTCTCTCACCCAACCACACCCTCTCCCCTAAGTCTGCTGCCAACGCCAACCACCCACTAACCACTCAGCTGCCCATTCAGTAGGCCATCAAAATTGACAGATGACCTTGTGGCTTGCTTTATTAAAAATAGACGAAAAAAAAAAAAAATAACAGTAAAGAAAAAAAAAACAACAAAAATTTGCACAAATGAAGGCGCTGCACTGCTGTTATGCAAGTTGCACAGTGGGTCAACATTAATTAACAATGGAAAATCCTTTGCCGTAATTGAAAAGTTGCAACAAGCTCAATTAAGACTCAATTCAATTAGTGCATTTGTTTGATTCATTGTGAATAGCTGTGAATAGTGAATAGCACTCAAAGTGGGTAATGAATCATAAGTGAATACTATTCATACCATGCAATCAGCTGCAAGTTTAGTGAAGAAAGTGAAAGGAAGAAAGTTGAAAGAAGAATGCGACGTGAAGTAAATGAGAACAACAAAAGTGAAGAGAAGTAAAGTTAAAAGAATAAAGTTAACAGAGTAAAGTTAACGGTGTATAGTTAACAGTGTAAAATTAACAGACCATGTTAATAGAGTAAAGTTACCAGAGTAAACTTAGAAGAATAAACTTAACAGAGTAATCTTAAGTGAGTTGAATAAACTTATGAGAGTTAACAGAGAAAATTTAGCAAAGTTAAGTTAACAGAGCATGTTAAGTTTGTAACAACAAACATTTTAACATATATTAAGTTAACATAAACAGACTTATAACATATCTATGTAAGTGTTAACAGCTTTTTTTTCGACAACGGAAACGCTTCTTTATTGCATACACCATTTAACAGCAGATAATAGCAGATGTTAACTCTAACATTAACATATCAACAATGTTAACTTATGGAATGTTAAGCTATGTTACAGTCAATGTTAGCTTAAATATTTTCTATCAATTTCTGTTTTACTTTTCGCTGTGAATTTTTCTATTCTTTTTACTTTCTTTTTTTTGTTGCTTTGCTTTGGGTCTTATTTATCTTTATGTTTAAGTTTGCCGCATGCTAAGCCATTTGGCTTCTTACTTCGCTTTTGTTTCTGCTGTTATTCTGTTTACTGTTATTTTTGCTTTTCGTTTCGCTGCATTTCTTTCCAGCTCCGCTCTACTCACTTAAGCTGTCTATCTTTCTGCTCTTTTTCACTACCCTTGCAGCTAGTTAAGCTCAACTTTTATTGCTTCTTCTTTATACTTCTTGCTCTACTTTTTGCTTCGCGCTTTGCATATCATTTTGGCATAGCTTTTCAGTTTGCTTTACTTCAGTTTTACTGCGCTTTGCTTCCTGTTACATTTATCTGGCCTTTCGTTTATCTGCTTACTGCTCTGTTTTTGCTCTATACTTCTCTACGCTTCTCGCTTTGCTTCCTGCCGATGCTAATCTATGCTTCACTTTTTGCTTTTTAAACGCGTTTCTAATTCGTTCTGCCGCTCGCTTTGACTTTCTATTTTTTTGATCCTTGTTTTTATCCTTACTCTCTGTCACCTTGTACCTTACTTTATACTCTGCCTATTTATGCTTGTCGCTGCTCTCAGCCCTTCTCGTATTCCAACTATTTTTACTATTTTCACTATTTTCATTCTGGGCGTAGGAAAAGTGAAATCAATTTCTCCTTTCATTGTTTGTCCTTTCGTGGCAGTCCTTAATTAACTTTTAGTCCTTTGACAGCCTTGCAGCTATTTTAGTTGATTGCTGGCTAAGGCTTATACGGGAAAGGATCTTAGGGACTCTATTGAATAATTTATGAATTTGAAATTTGTTTTTTGTGTCCTTTGGCAAAAAATTGAAGATAAAATAAGAGAAATTTGCTGCTGCTTTGGTCACACAGTAAGTGACCGTTAATTTTGGCTGAGGCACTTAATAAAAGGTAGCTAGCAATGGCATGTGGTATATGGCATGTGGCGTGTGCCATGTGGCATATAGTATATGGCTAGTGGCAAGTGGCAAGTTATACATATGCACATTTACTTTAAATTAAATGAAATTAGCGGCTTCTGTGTTACACTGAAGCCAATGTCCTCCTCAGTTGAGTGGTGCATATTTCGCTTGAAAATCCTGGCACAGTTTCAACACACTCACACACATATACACATACATACACATAGTTAACAAGTAAGCTTAACTTTATGGCCTCCACTTTGTCAAAGTTTTGCAGCAGCAGTCGAAAATATCAAGTATACGCCACGTTCTTACACAAAGCAGTCAATAAACGTTGCACAGTGGTCTACAATTTATTAAAAACTGCTGAATACTTGTGTGTGTGTTATGATTTTTTTATTTTGTATTTCTTAAGAAAATCCAATCAGTAGTTAAAATTTAGTTTAATATTAAAAATTTCAATAAAAAGATCAAAAGTTTTGCATATTATAAAAAGCTTATTAAAAGCTTCTAAATAACTGCTATAAATAACTTAAGAAACATTTTTGTATGTAGGCAAAGGGTCTCTCGTAGTCGGGTACACTCCTTATTATTAACTTTTAAAGCACATTTAAGCTTTCTCTAATATTTAGCTTTTCTAAGTAGCTATAAGTAAAGCACATTAAAGCTTACCATGGTTGACAGAGTTTATCTTCATACATTTCTTTAATAGTTTTCTTTTATCAATTAAAAGCTTTAACTTAATCATTATTTTAGGTTTCGATTACCTAAAGCACTTGTAAAAGCTCTCGAAAATTATTCACTTGAAACGTTTAAGTATATTTGCCACAGAAATAATAAGTCTTAAGCCACTGTGCAAACGTTTACTGTAACTTTGTCTCTGAGTGAATTGAATTGCAATAAATTAATTATCATAATGAGGTATGAGCTTAACTTAATTATGATGTAAAATTATTGCTCATTATGCAATTTTATAAATTTTCATAACAACATAAACTGCAATTGTTGCACTTTCTTCCCCACTCACATTCTCGTTACCATTCTTATTCTATTTTGCTTTACTTTTTGTTTTTTCCTGCTGACTGTTTACAATTTTAAATTTTCAAATTGTGTAAATTTTATTCCATTTGTTTAAAATAAAAACAATAACAACAAGAAACACACAGCAAAGCAAAGCAATAACAACAATGCGAATTGAAACTTTACGCAAATTGCTGAAAAGGATATTTCTAATAGACACAATGAATCCTTCAAAAAAAATAACCAAACAGTTTTACCTCTGTTAAATGTTGAATTGAAATACTAATTATATACAGTATGTTGTTACCTATGTTAGTGCTCTGTTATGCTCTCCTATGTTATGGTCTGTTATGTTAAGTTATGTTATGTTAAATTATATTATGTTAAGTTTTGTTAATGCTCAGCTGTTTAGTTCTTTTTATATTCCGCAAATTATATCATTCAGCACTTTATATATATTTCATTATCTTTACCTTCATCTACATTTTCCTATAAATCATAATTTTTCTGATCATCTTCATATTTATTTTATTCTTGATTTTCATATTCAACCTTAAATTCATTTTCAACTTTATTCGCATCTTAATTTTCAACTTTATATTCATCTTTATCTTCATTTTCAGCTTCACCTTTCTAATCATCTTCATCTTCATCTCATCTTCTTGATCAGCGTCATCTTTATCTTTATTTTCCTTTCATTTTTCATCTTTATCATCATTTTCATCTTCATCTTTATCTTATTTTTCATTTTTCTCTTCATCTTCGTGTTCATCCTCTTCTTCATCGGAAATGTTTTCCTATCTTCTGTATTTCATCTTTTCTTTATCTTTGGGTTTCTATGTTATATTATGGTCCTTAGCTTATGTTCTTCCATTCTTGTCTGTTTATATTTTCTTTCAAAGCAATTTTAATAAACATCTGTTATTTGAAAGTGCTGTTAACGCACTCTGGCTATGTAAACTGTTAAAGCTCTCGCAAGATTGTCAACAATTCCACGAAATGTTGAATGCAATTTACTGGGAATGTGTTGCAACTTCACAGAAATTTAGCATGGAACAATAAGACACGTACATCAAATTAATATCCTTGATTAACTTCATAAGTAAATGCATACAAAGAGAAGAGTAATAAAGAGAAGGGAAGTCAGAGAAAGAGAGATTGAGCTTATAGCTGATGAGTACATTCGTAGAATAAACTGTTGACGGTAATGTTCACATTGTGCACAAGGTCGAATGGGGTAGCCTGCACGTAGAAGGCAACATATGAAGGATAAGAAGGATATCAAGGACATCAGGGATATAAATGATATTAAGGATATGAAGAATATGTTATCGTTGTTGTTGTTGTTTATCTACAAATGACAGAGAGCACATTCAAATGATACGCAAAACGTTCCTTCACTTCGTTTTTATACTGCAATTTTTATTATACTTTCTAATACTACAACTGAATGTGTCAATACACACAGCTACATATATAAACATATTTATATATACATATCGTATATATATATTACTCATTAGTAAATATAACTGTCACTAACAACTAATCGCAATGGCGTCAACTCAATTACAATGTGCAAGGATAATTGGCTTTGGCAGTTGAATGAAAGTTGCAAAGGAAACTGTCAACAATATTTTAATATGCTCATTATCATACACACCCATACACACACTCATACACACACATACAAAGAGGTTTAGGAGTACTTAAATGACATAAGTATAATGCACAATTGATGACAAATGTCAGAGCTACTTATATAACTTATGTTAAAGAAAATTTATGCTCTTTAAGGTGTCCTTTCTACTATGTCCTTGTGTGCGTAGTAATAAAATGTTTTCTTTTTTTTTTTATTTAAAGCAAAATTCAGCAAATATTATGTTGCATTCGCTTGGATCTTTTACAGTTTCGCATGCATTGAAGTTGATTTGCTTAACAAGTTTGACTTGATGTTATATAACTTGATCAGCGAAAAGGACTCTTACTGTTATCCTGTATGTGTACTTTATATATATATACACTCATATAAATGTATATATGAAAAGTTATATGTAAGTATATATATATATATATATATATATATAGATATATATGCAAAGTTATGGCAGGTCCAACGCAAAAGTTTTAGGCCCAAAGGTAAATGTGACAAGCAGCGAGCGATAACTGACATGTGTGTGCTTTTCTGTGTGTGTTTGTGAGTGTGTGTGTGTGTGTGCACCTGCAGGCACAGCCATACATAATAGTAAAATGCAATATTATATATATGTGTGGGCTATATAAACCTGTCCTGTACGTAATATGCTTCTGTATGCTGCTCGTTGGCAGCGAAGGCGGTAAAAAGTATGCTATACTTTTTTTTATTTAACTCTTGTGTGTGTGTGTGGGTGTGTGAGGGTGTGTGGGTGTGTGCGTGGTCATGTGTTAGGGTATGTATTGAAAAAAAATCAATACAAAAATCAAGAAAACAAAACATAAATCGCATTTCATTAACATCATTTAACATATTACATAATACAAAATTCAAACATTGAAAATTCTTTAAAGTGTTTTTTCCTTCCTTTAAATTTACTTGGAATTTTATTGATTTGAGAATATATATATATATATATATATATATATATATATATATATATATATATAAATTAATGAACATATATATATTGATTTATTGTATACATTTGTATGTGTTTGTAGGTGTGTGGCATATGAAAAGATCACCTCAGTTTTTGGGTACTATAAAAATCTCAACTGCTTCTCATATATATAAAGTATATATTCTTTGAATAATATTAAATATATAATATATACAGTGTATATATGTGTATGTATGTAATATATATAAAATAAGTATTATAGGATTTTTTTATTTTTTTGATTTTTAAACTGTGTATTGAGCTGTAAGTGTCTTGATTTTTTGATGGACATCTTCAGCCCAGCGACAGTTACAGAAACAGAAATTGATTATTTATTTTATTTAGATTATGAGAATTAACAAATTTCTATATAGATTCAATCTAATTTATATTTTTTAATCAAAGATACTATATTTTATTCAATGATGAAAAATTACTTAATGTGGGTAACCAAAATTATGATACTTTGTTTTTATACCAAATGGAATAGACCCAGGATATTATGATAGAATTGATATTGGAACTGGCAGTTAAGCCTTTCATATACAAAAATAAAAGAACAAGGGGGGGTTATGTTATATGCTTATATAACAATGACCATATCCTAGCAACCCTTTTCCATGTAATTATAACTTTTCCTACGTTCTAAACGGAACTTTACGGCATTTTTCTTAGGTCTACGAAACTACTCAATATGTTATTCTCATTTTCGCTTATGTATCAATGAAACCATATACACACAATCACATTCACACACACACTAACACACACACATACTCAAGCATAAAATATGTACTAAAATCTGTTGTTTAATAGACTTAATTCCTTTGTTTTTAGCCCCTTTGCCTTTTTGTAAAAAAGAAGCAAAGCGGAGCTATTGGAAATGTGCAAAATCCAAAAGTATGTAACACATAGAAATAATCATCGGAGACCCCATAAAGTATATATATTCTTGAATCAGGACGACAAGCATGAGATCAAGCTAGCCCTGTCCGTCCGTCCGTATGAACGCCTGTTTCTCAGAGACTATAAGAGCTAGAGCAACCAAGTTTTAAACCTAGATTTATCATTTTCGTACGCTGTACAAGTTTGTTTTTGATTTTTAAATTTCCTCCCCTGACCCCCGCAATTCGAAAAAATCGATTATTAAGCACAATTTTCAACCGAACAAATTTATTTTTGGCACACATCATAATTAGGCCATTCTCTTGATTGATGATGTGATTATTGGGTAAGTTGATCAAAAATCTCGGACTATAGGTTATCAAAAGTATGACGACGATTGGGCAGGGGGGGGGGAGGTATGAGTGTGATTGCCAAGACAAATAAGAGCTTGAGGAGATTAACGAAGAAATTTGGGCATTCTGAGTTTTACTCCTAATGGAGGAGGCCCTGCGACTTGTGACGACTTGGCTCTGCGAAAATTCAATCCCCCTGACCCGGGAAATCGAAAAAACTGATTATAAGACACAATTTTCAACCAAAATTTTTTTTGCACACCTACTAATAAGACTATTCCTGCTCTACGTTGTAAATTTCGCTAAAATTGAACAATAAACACGGAAGTTATACAACATTAGGCACCGCGCTATAGAGCGCGGGCGGCTAAAGGTGCGCGCAATGGCT